>ML428858.1:0-86835 GCA_005239525.1 Nicotiana knightiana | reverse complement strand
GGGGGGGGGGATAATGATATTCCGGGGCCGATTTGTGTGTAACTAGACTAATCTACCGAACAGCCAGCTAAAACCCACAGAACAATTTCTTTTTAAACCTGCCATCTGACAGAAACAGATGGGCTCAATCTAAATGTTGTAGTTGGTATTTGAACTTGGGATCTTTGAGTTGTTACTCCTATTTCTGAACCACTAAGCCATACCCTTGTGAACAAAACTCAGAGTTATATGACATATTTCTGAATTACATACACCAACTTGAAACAAAGTTACTAAGAGGTGCATAATTCATTTCTTCCTCAAGGAGGGGAAAATCTGTGTAGGACCTATTAAACATATAATGTTATCTTTTGGCACTCTGAAGGAGTTGAAGTTTTGTAAGTGTTGAGTCCCACGTCGACAATGAAGGGGATGGGTGATCTCCGTATATGGACTATGGCAATCCTCACCACTTGAGCTAGCTTTTGGGGTTGAGTTAGGCCCAAGATCCATTTATCATGGTATCAGAAAAGGACCCATCCCGACTTTCCGATGTTGGTCCCCCGTGATTGTTCACGCTCCAGATGTCCTGTTCTGGGCGTGAGAGGGGGTGTTGAGTCCCACATCGACAATGAAGAGGATGGGTGGTCTCCTTATATGGACTTGGGCGATCCTCACCTCTTGAGCTAGCTTTTGGGGTTGAGTTAGGCCCAAGGTCCATTTATCAGTAAAGTATAATGTAGGTCTTGACATATTAAGTTTTCAATGTATCACCATGGTTTTGAAGAAAAAGAAAAAAATGGCAGACTGTTCTTTAGGATCACATAACTTTGGACATCTATCAATCATTGTCACTAACAAATTTACAAGGACAAACAACTGGCAAAGATAAGATATGGATTAAGAGACTCACCCTTTTGCAAGAGACAACAACTGATCTGTTCCGTTTAGGTCATTTACCTCAGAGCTTAGTACTTTCTGAACAAGCCGTTTATACTCATTTACATTTGGAGTCAGGACTGCTAAGGGATAGCCACTAACCAGATCAAGAGAATTAGTCACGAGAAAAAGCCCATCCTGATAAAACAAAGAAGACCACCAATGGCATATCAAGAATAAACACCATATCGAATATTAGACAACTGGCTTGCAATATAATAATGCCATCACATACCCCATCTATAACCATTGGGACATTGCACTCTCTTGCATGCTTCATGATATTACTTACACAGTCCTGGAAGAATAAACATGCGATCAAAATCCAATTGCACCAAAAGAACCCACAAAAAAGTGGAAGCTTAAAAAGAGAAAGAGAAATTTTCTGCACATAAATTTCCAGATAATGCAAGATAATTCGTGAAATGATACTTCCTGGTAGCATTAATGGCATCATGCTTAGGTGGCCCAACTTTTCTTGGCATCATAAAAGCTTAAAAGTGGTATGTTTACTCTTAAAACTGAATCGAGGAAGCTCGGGAAAGATGAGATGAATTTAGATCACAAGCATGTCCTGTCCACAACCAAACAAATTCTGAGGCTTTATATAGTTGCTCCACTCTCATGTTCAATGCTAATCATCTATCTTTCTGGACATATTACATAAAACTGATATATCTTGTACGTTTCCAAGTTTCCATCTTTTCAGGATCATGCACTCTATCCTTTACATCCCTGACCCACAAAGTTACACAGACTTTGAATACTTACCGTGCAATAATATTTCTTCAACGCAAACAAATAATTGAAACAAACCAGATTGATATTTTACCAAAGACATGCATTTGCTTTTTCAAGGAATAGTTATCCATATCAGCTAAAAGGAAAGGCTCGGAATTAAGCAAATGTGACAAATGACACCAAGAAGTCAATTTTTCCTCCGCACAGAAGACCAGAATCCCCTACGATGAAAGTATCACCAAATATTTGCCTGTAGCTAGACAAACACAAAGATGGCACATTACAATGATGAACTTTACTAGTTTGTGTATATGTGAAAAAATAAAGTTAGTGAGCCTTATATGCAGCAGAAAAGACAGAGATGGAGTTTTAAATCGTATTGTGAAGTTATTTATTATTTTGCTTAATCCAAAAAGGAGCTTTATATTGAATTTCTTTACATCTTATGCTATAGTTTAAATTCGTGATTCAACTAGTTCGAAAGAGCCTCTTGAATTATTAATCGAACTAGAAAATATTCGTGAGAAGTTACCCTTTAGAGTTTTTTTGATAAGGTAAATTGTATTAATCAAAAGGGAGAAAAAAACTCCCGTATACAAGAAGTATACCAAAAAGTAGGAATTTACCCTTTAGATTAAAACCATCATTATATTCGTTGCAATTGTTCACCGTGCTTCAATTGGATTATTTACTGAAATTAACATTTAATCAAAAAAGGAACTTTAACTTGAAGTGTAATCTAACTATCTGGTGAATTCGCGAGAATCAACAGTATTATAGAGTGAATTATTTCAAGAATTGAGTCCCGAGTCAATTCTCTTGCACCTGTCTAGTCAATTACCCTTATTTCTCTCATTGATATTTCTTTGTTGTTGAACTGTTGTCTTCCGTGATCAATTGATAACTGCTTAAATTTAGTAGTTAATTGTAATTGAAAATTATTCCAATCAAGTGTTAATTTTTCTGGACAGCAATTAACTAAAAATTGTAAATTTCATCCATGTGGAGACGATAATTAAACTATACTATCTTTGACTAGCAGGCAATAATTTTGTGTTGTGTTTTGCGCTCGTCAAGATGCAAGACGGAGATAAGGATTAAGCAGATTTTGGATCATGATGTTTGGGTCAGCATTTTACAGCAAATAAGCATTTAATCACATCTAAACCCTCCCAAAATTAGGGGAAGAAGAAGTGATCTTTTTGCATGAGTGATTAAAACAAAGCACTTGTTGCAACTGAATACTAGGAACAGACAAACATCAGGTGTAAGGATGGAAGGGCTTGAGTAAAAAGAGCACACCAGGAGAAACGGATCCCTTCCAAGGCCTGGACCAACAACAAGACAATCAAACCTCTCCATCCACTTCTCAACCTCAGCAATCACTTTAGCTGCTATCAAACTTTTCTCCTCGTCCCTGGAAGAACCGTTTGGTCAAAGTCAGCACCCTCAAAATTAAATTTATGATGCTTCAATAACGGAAACCAAAGAAACACGCTAAGAATGTGCACTTAAAAGTTAAGTTGAATTTCACAACAAAGACTCACCTAATACTGTAGGACTCTTCTAGAATAGGGTGCACAATTAACTCAGGACTATAGCTTTTTATAACAGGAGCAGCATCTTTGGTACAGAATACATGGGATAAATCTGCACCCTGAGAAAACAGGCCAATACCCATGCCAAAAAAGGTCTCAGCTATAATTGCATAATTAAATTGTAGTAAAATTAAATAATTCAGTACTGAAAAGGANGGCGGGGTGGGGGAGCGGGGAGGAGGAAAGAGAAACTGACAAAAAGTAAAGAAGAGAGGTTATAGAACTAACAATCTTTAAAGCTGAAATTGCAGAGAAGTATGGTGCACCAGTGTATTCTCGACAGCCACCAACAACAGCTATCTTCCCTGATTGAGAAATAGAGCTCCGAAATTAACAACAGGAAGTACCATAAAGGGAACATCATCATTTGCAGAAATGCAAAAATTTTGTCAAGCTCAATGGTCAAGTCATTACTTCTTTTTCTGTTAGAAATGTCACACAGAAAACAGAAAACAGAAAAACATAAGCAACGCAGTTCACCTCTGATGGGCACTGCATTAGTCATATGATTTTCTGTTAATCTTATCTTTTCTGGATTTTCCAAATGTCAAAATTCATAAAACTATAAAGGTGTACTACGTATAAAGTAAACACCCTTCTTGATCTCTAAAGATTGGGAGGGGGGTAGGGGGTGTGAAAATTGTATATCTTGATAAACAAAGATCAGTTAAAATGACAATCATCAATGAAACTTGCCTGATAAAATAGATAGATATTTATGTGACAAAACTTATGCTATAAATATTTATGAAAAAACTCAATAAAGTTTCCGTCGTAAAAAAAAACTGTTATAATACTAGTTGAGACCAAAATCAGATATTTGAGATTGGATGAAATTCATCATATAGCATAAATTAAGAACACACAAACTAATTGAGACTTGAGACCAGAATCTATAAAGGACTTGATTAATTGTATTATTCAGCATCAAAAACTTTCAGCAAAGTTCAATAGCATCAAAATACTGGAGAGAAATTGAAACTCAAATTTCCAGATGCAGAATCTCATGCAACTTCTTCCCGTTTTTAAGTCCTTATTAGATGGTTACTCCCCCAAGGAACCCAACTAATATTATCACTTAATATGACAAGAACTACGTTTGAATAGATCCGCATTCCCCACAAATGTCCATCAATCCCAACACAAATATAATTAAGATATTGATGGATTGCACATCAAACTGTAACATAGAAGCTAACCATTCAATTGTTGCTCATCCGAACACAGAGCAAACAACGGAGAAGCAAATGAAAGCACACAGCCCATAAGTCAGTGATTTCTCATCCGGAAACCACCTAACAAATAGGTCTAGAGATTTCATGATACCATGCCCATTCTGTAGTGTTCAACTGATACTTACGCAATGTTCAACTGATAGTTAAGCAAGATTGCATGATACCATGTCCATTCTGTAATTTATTTATTTTTCACATATATTACATTCTTAGTGCTAGCAGTATTTTAGTGGCGTGACTCAGGAGGCTGATGTTGAAGTGAGGCTGGATACACAAGCCATCCCCAAGAGAGGAAGTTTCAAGTATCTTGGATCTCATTTTATTTTTTTGGATAAGGTAAAAAAATTTATTAATATGGTACCAAGAAGGTATACATAAGTACAATCAAACCATACGATCCCTATAATAGAATCAAGTAACATAATTTCCAAGTGAATCTAAGAAATCTAAATACTGCTCCATGTTTTCCAGCAATCTCCTCTCACACCAAAAACCCAGTTATGCAGGCATAGGTTTTTGAATATGATTCGTTTTGTTCTCAAAACAAGCACTATTTCTCACTCCAAGTAGTGCAAAAAATACACAAAGGAATGGTCCTCTGAAACTGTTCTGGATCTTTGTTGTCCTCTGTCCATTCAAACTTTCCAGTAGGTTCCTAACATCTTAAGGCATGACTCAAACTACACCACACAGATTTAGGAATAGCTGCCAACACTGGTTTGCAACTTTACAATAGATAAAAAGGTGATTCACTACTTCCAGCTCCTGTTCACAAAGATAACATCTATTACCTAAGATGAAACCTCTCTTCTGCAAATTATCTTGTGTTAGGCATGGATGCAAACCCATCCAAAACATGCTGCCTTGACAGGTGCTTTGGTCTTCCAAAGCATTTTCCATGGCCAATTTGCTTCAAAGTACTCAGATTGTTCTGCGAAAGTGCTATTACAGCTTTTGATAGAATACTTCATATCATCACTTGCTGTCCACATTTTAACATCCTCTTTATTCTCCTCTACCACTATTGTACTCAATAGTTGTATTAGTTGTCCAACCTCTTCCACCTCCCAATCATTAAAACTCTCCTAAAATTCAATTGCCACCCATTAGAGGAATGAAATTCGGAAACACAACCTTCTCTACAAAAAGAGAAATTGCACAAAGTTGGGAATCTATTTTTAATACTTATTTCCCAACCAAACTTCGCCAAAACTTTATTTTGGCACCATTGCCCAGCTTCAATTTAGTGTGCCGCTTAACCTCATACCACAGTTACTTATAATACCCCAACTACTACCTCTTGAAACATTTTGAGCCAAAGGAGGGCTCCATGTATCCTTTCTCACATATTTTGCATTTATCAGATTCTTCCAGGTTTCATCATTCCCATCATATTTCCATAGCCATTTGAACAAGAGCTCTTATTGTGTAATCTGAAATTTCTAACCCCCATACCTCCACCCTTCTTGTCAATCATTACCTTCTTCCGTTTTACTAGATGCAATTTTCTCTTATGTGCACTGCCCTCCCATAGAAAATTACTCCTTATAGTATTTATTTTTTTCTCAACATAAACAGGAAACTGAAACATTGACATAAGATTGGGTTGGAATCCGTCCAAAACACTGCTTACTAACGTGAGGCTACCTCCCAATGACAAATATTGCTTTCTCCATGGAGTTAGCTTGCTAGTACATCTATCCAATTCGCACTGCCAGATCCTTTTCTCATTCTTCTTTGCACCCAAAGGGAGCCCCAAGTAGGTTGAAGGTAACTTCTCCACCTTACAACCCAAGACCTCAGCCAAATCCTCTATACAATGATCTGCATTAATACTAAGGGTGTTAATCGGGCCGGATCGGTCCACTAACAACCCGGGTCAGCCCGGTTCGGTTAGGAGTGGGATGGGTTGGCTAGGGTAGGGGGTTGTGCCGGACGGGGTCGGGCCTTTTTTGGCTACCGGTGCACCGGAACCCGGC
Source organism: Nicotiana knightiana (assembly GCA_005239525.1). Classification (NCBI taxonomy): domain Eukaryota; kingdom Viridiplantae; phylum Streptophyta; class Magnoliopsida; order Solanales; family Solanaceae; genus Nicotiana; species Nicotiana knightiana. The sequence goes on along the minus strand of ML428858.1, from coordinate 80,364 downwards.
TAGCCCGCTAACCCCTCCAGCCCGTTTATATTGTAATTTTTTTTTAATTAAATTCTGACCGTTGCCAATTTTGACCCTTGGGCAACATCCATTTTTTGCGGCCTATCCCCTTAGTAAAATAGCCCCTTCACCCCCTAATAATTGATAAATTACATTGTTAGCCTTTTAATAACTATACATAGTCCCCCTCTTCTTCATTTTTTTCACAACTTGCTCTCTTCTTCTACTCCAATTCTCTCAATTCCCTTTTGATTATTGAATTGCTTATTGCTCTCAAGTTCTCAATTAATTAATATTTCAAGTTTTATCAATTATTTACGGTAGCCACTACAAAATTACAATTATCAAGTGAAGTGTGGTTACCATTTTTGTTAGGTTCAAGTTAAATCATGCCCCGTGCTTCTAGAGTACGTTCACATATTTGGGAACAGTTTGAGGTGGTAGAGGAAAATGAAGAAGTTCGCAGAGTAGAGTGCAAAAATTGTGGTCGAGTCTTTAATGTTCATAGAAAGTGGGAGGCACACAGTGGCGAAGCTAGAAATTTTTCCAAGGGTATTCAAACTTAAAAGGAGTGAAAAAAGATACCCGACAAAGGGTGTTCAATTTGTGTTATATACCTCTAAAACGTAATAGTTTACCTATATACACAGTGTAATAGTTTAAGGAGGCATATCAAGGATTGTCTTGTGCGTCCGCCAAGAATTTGTATTTAAGTTGATTTGAGACAATTTAGGTTATTTTGAATTTGTTAGACTTATTTAAGTTTAATGTGTCAGTTTATAAGACAAGTTAATTTGAAGTATTATTATACAATGAAAATATGAAATGAAAGCTTTTGAAATTTGATCCTTACATATTGGTCTTATTAAATAATTTTATGTAGCTACTTAATTTTAATTTTCAAAAATATTAAAATTCAAACTTCAAATTTAAAACTTTAAACTTTAAAATTTAAAAGTTAATTTTATGCCTTAAAATACTTATTTTATTATTTAAAAGTTTGCAAACACTTAAGTAACTATTACATTGAACAAGGAAACATAATACACTAAAAAAAAAATAACCCGGCCCGATCCGCACCCGATAAGCCTGAACCCGGACGGTCCCACCAAAACCCGGAATATCCCAACTCACTACCAGCCCAGAATCCCAGCCCACTAACAAGCCCGCCCCACTAACCGGTCGTGCTGTTTTTTCCCATGTCCAGCCCAGTCTAGCCCGTCAGGTAAACACCCATAATTAATTACTAAACAAGCTACTTTCTGCCAGATTCACCCTTAAACCTATTACTGCTTCAAAAATTAAAATTATCCCTAGGAGGTATAGAAATTGTTTCTATCTGCTTCACAAATTATCAATGTGTCATCTTGCATATGAAATGTGCCAAAAGCCAAATGTTCAGGTTTCTTAACATTCTACCGAATATCTCCATAACTATCACAAACAAATATGGGGATAAAGGATCCCCTCTCTCAGCCCCCTAGAAGATTTAAAAAAACCTTGAGGACTACCATTTATGAGGACCGAAATCTCACAGTGGGCTATGCAATATTCAATACATTTCAGTCATTTTTCACCAAAATTCATTTGCCACATGGTGTCTGATAGGCATGCCCAATTTACATGATCATAGGCCTTTCAAGGTCCAATTTGCAAAGTACCTCTTGCGTTCTATTCTTTACCAAGTATTCCACACATTCATTAGCCACCATAGAAGCATCAACTATTTGTCTCCCTCCTATAAAAGTATAATGGTTATCAGAAATTACCCCTCTTGATAGCCCTCCTATCATTAACTCGAGTCTTTCTGCCAGCAACTTAGCAATAATCTTATAGACACTCCCCCAAAAGACTGATTGGCCTACAATCTTTTGTTTCCACTGCTTCTTTTTTTTTTTTAGGAATTAAAGCTATGAAAATAGTATTGAAGCTTTTAGTAATGCATCCATCTTCAAAAAATAGTTTCACAGTATCTCACACATCATTTCTGGAAAAAATGGAGATTAAATCCATGTGGGCCTGGTGTCTTTCCCTTAAAAGTTTTATCTCATTCTCCAGTTCTTCCCGAGTGACAGGTCTTTGTATCCATTCTTTCTCTTCCTCTATTAGTTTAACTAAATCCTCATCATACCATTTTGGTCTCCATGTTTTAGCTTCCTTGAACAAACTCTTATAAAAATCCAATATATGTTTGATCAGCCTTTCATTTTTAATTAGTTTCCCTTCGATAACTATCTTACCAGTATAGTTATATCTTCTGTGAGCATTTGCTTGCTTATGAAAGAATTTTGCATTTTTGGCTCCATGTTGGATCCATATGCATCTTGACTTCTGCCTTCATGAGATTTCCTAAGACTTGAAAATATCTTCTAACTCTTTACTGATAGCAAACCTTTAATTCTCCCTTTGATCATAATCATGAACCAATTGTCCTTCCTAATCCAAAGCTACAAGATCTTTATTCTATTCTTTCAAATCTTCTTTCAGCAACTTCAGCTTTTTTGCCAATATTTCATCAGCTCTGCCTTGTATATTATATGAATTCCACCATTATCCACCAAATCACTGAAGTCCTTATGCTCCAACCACGTGTCTTCAAATTTAAAATAGTCGTTCCCCTTGCTTCAATCACCACACTACAACAAAATAGGACAATGGTCTGAGGCCACCCTTGGCAGTACTCTTTGTTTTATTAGTTTAAATTGCTCATCCCAACTTTGTGAGGACAAGAACCTGTCTATTCTGATAGCACTGTGATTATTCCCCTTTGAACCATGTAAAAGAACCTCCATGAAGTGGGGAATCCATCAAACATAACTCACTAATGATTCTGGAGAAATCCCTCATAAGTCATAACTCTAGTATTTCTAGCATTACCCTTCTTCTCATCCTCAAATCTAATAACATTAAAATCCCCACCAATTACCCAAGGCTGTGAGTTCAAACCATAAACTGCAGCCAACTCCTTCCATAGTTCCCTTCTCAATTTCCTGTCACATGGTGCATAAATCCCAGTAAATGTGCATTGAGACGCAAAATTTACCTCCTCCAAAAATATTGTTACTGAGTGTTGTCCCACATATTTGTCCCTACAACTCCACCTCCTTTTATCCTAATACACCTATTCCTCCACTATTGCCTTGAGCTTCCAATTCCACTCATTCACTCCACCTAGACCCCCCAATTTTCATAATGTCTTTCTGACTCAGTCCTTCTATTTTTGTTTCAGACAAACAAATAACGTCTGTATTCCATCTCCTTAAAAGCAAATCTATCAGCTTTCTTTTCCCGCTGTCATTCATGCCCCTGACATTCCAGCAAATAATTCTCAGCTTCATTAAGAAATAAAAGAGCCCTCCTATCCTTACCTTTTCCACCAAAGTCCCCACCAGAACTGGATTCCCCTTTAAATTTAACCCCAAACCAATAATTTATTTTCCCTCTCACACTTCTTACCTGGTGAAATAGTTCTATTCACAGAAGAAGAAGCAAATTTCTTTGGCCTTCCGTAGCAGTAACTCTTAACAATCTTTCTTCTGTTTCTGTTGACTTCACTCTCAGTTGTTTACTGATTTTCACCATATGTCGTTTAACCTGATTCGAAACTTCCATCTAATTTAATCTCTCCTGCATGTTTAAAATTACCCCTTCATACCAAGGAAACATTAGTATCTCTTGGGTTGTCTCTATATCTTGGGTCTATAATCCAAGATAACAGGGAGATTGACGATAATGTCACACATCGTATTGGAGCAGGGTGGATGAAATGGAGGCTCGCATCCGGCATGCTGAGCAATAAGAATATGCCACCAAGACTTAAAGGTAAATTCTACCGAGGGGTGGTTAGACCGACTATGATGTATGGGGGAAGTGTTGGCCAGGCAAGACCTCTCATGTGTAGAAGATGAAAATAGCGAAAATGAGGATGCTAAGATGGATGTGTGGGTATACTAGGAAAGATAGGATTAAGAATGAAAATATTCGGGATAAAGTGGGAGTGACCTGTATAGTGGTTAATATGCGGTTGGGCATGTGAAGAGGAGATGCACAGATACCCCCTGAGTAGGTGTGAGAGGTTGGCGATGGTGGGTCCAAGGAGAGGTAGAGGTAAGCTAAAGAAGTATTTGAGAGAGGTGATCAGGCAGGATATGACATATCTTCAACTTACCGAGTACATGACCCTTGATAGGAGGGTGTGGAGGTCAAGGATTAGGGTAGTAAGTTCGTAAGTAGTCGAGCTTATTCCTTTTTCAAACTTGTACTTCTTTTCCATATTTGTAGTAGTAATGTAATCCTCGTATTCCCTATTCTTAGATCTTTATTATTACCATATGTTTCTTTTGCTTCGATTATATTATTTTTCTGGTTGTTGTTACTGCTTCTCTTTTTGTAGTTCTTTGTTATAACTGCTGTGATTTTGCTTTTATTGAACTGAAGGTCCTCTGGAAAATAGCCTTTCTACCTTCACAAGGTAGGGGTAAGGTCTGCGTACAGACTACCCCAGACTCCACTTGTGGAAATACACTGGGTATGTTGTTGTTGCAGTCCTAGTAGTATTTTACTAGGAAAACTGAGTGTCGACACTGAATGATCTAGTGCCTCACAAAATGAATAGATAATTACATGACAGTTCCAAAAAGGGCAAAAATGGAAAAAAATGTCTTCAACAGCCTATTGCATTGGAAGAGACACTAAATGGTCATCTAGAACAAAGCCCAGCATAGTTACACACTCAATTTAACATGGTCGGAGCAGGAAAAGGTTATGAATTCGGGATCCCTGCCATCAATCATAAATAGATATCCACGATTTCTGCCAACAAAAAAGAATACGGCCCGCAAATAAGGGTGCATGTAAGGACTCAATTAGATAAACAAATTGTTTATTCAATAATTCAAACTTATAGATGGGGGTTAACGTATTTCAATGCAAGTAAATAGGAATCGGAAAGAATTCTCACCAGCTTGGCCTTTATGCTTAGATGATTCAAGACCTGGAATTATTGATCTCAAAATGCTGACAGCATCAGCCTCCAAGCTTGGTCCACTACTCATTACAGATTGCATTCTCATATTCTGAAAATTAAAGTTCTTTTTCTCAGCAGAACCTCCCAAACACCTTATCAAGAATAACTGCCTTCTGATGACAGCCGCAGAGTAAGCCAGCTTCAAATTATCTGCCAATGGAAGTTCAATTAATATCAGACCATCTAGAGGTAATATTCATTTATTTAATATACAATCCAAAAATTTATCATCTTTGAGGTATTAAACCCCAAGCTATGGCGAAGCAAAAACCGATGAGATTATAGAAGTAATATTCTTGCATTTATTACTATCCCCGCCTCTCTAGTCTCTGCCTTTCTCCATTTAAAAACCAGGCTTTCTGTTTGCATTAGGATTTGAACTCGTGATGTGCGTTAGTGTTGCGCTCTCACCACTAGACTGAAGCTCCCACAGGCACATCTTCTTCGTCAAAACAATTACTTTATTTACTAATTTGAATGAAACTTGACTTCTAAGTTCTCATCCAAAATTGACGAAATAAAATGAAAAAGATTCCAACTTCATGCCTTAATCCAAACTAGTTGGTGTCAGCTATATGAATATTCTATATCCATTCTGCTCTATTGGGGTCCATCTCATTCCAATTCCAGAATATTCTATCTATTAATGGAAAATACCCAGAAAATTTGAATTACTTATGCATTCGAAAAATTAAAACTTGCGCGTTCCAATTGCTGCATGAACAATCTCTGAAAACTGCAATTGATATTTTGAAGTTGATTACTCTACTTGAAATACTGACAATTGATTGTAAATAGGAAATGGGTTATGTGTACTAACCTCTGATCGAAAGCTGTAAGCCTTTTCTGAGCTTCAGCAGAAGTGTTCTTATGTTGGCTCTCTGGAAACTTTGATGGTTTTGGATTTATTGGTATATCTCATTCAGCCCCTGATAAGACATAAAACTTCTAATTATATCCCTCTAAAATTCTTACTGAGAGTGATTGCCCCCTTTATCTTTTTCATTTGTGAAGTCTGTCGATGGAGTGGGTTTTCTGTTGTTTCTTTTCTTCCTCCTATTCTCAAGCACTAATTTCCTTGTTATAATGCAGTGAAATTTAAGTATTCGACAATTATTCATCTTATTTGTGTCTCAATTTTTTGGCAAGTGGGCCGGTCTCGGACAGCGGCACAACGGGCTAGGACCATTAGGATCGGTATTCGTGGGCCTGGCCCAATTTTGTGGGCCGGTTCAACAGTTTGGGACAGCTAGGACCAGGACCGTTTGGAACCGAGACCAGACCGGTCCCTGACGGGCCAAACTGTCCCAAAGGAGTGGGTTGTCGATGGAGTGGGTTTTCTGTTGTTTCTTTTCTTCCTCCTATTCTCAAGCACTAATTTCCTTGTTATAATGCAGTGAGATTTAAGTATTCGACAATTATTCATCTTATTTGTGTCTCAATTTTTTGGCAAGTGGGCCGGTCTCGGACAGCGGCACAACGGGCTAGGACCATTAGGATCGGTATTCGTGGGCCTGGCCCAATTTTGTGGGCCGGTTCAACAGTTTGGGACAGCTAGGACCAGGACCGTTTGGAACCGGGACCAGACCGGTCCCTGACGGGCCAAACTGTCCCAAAGGTAAAAATTTTAAAAGAAAAATTCTGGCCGTTGGAAAAATTTTAAAAACAGTCGTTGGACTGTCAAAAATGGTCGTTGGCTATTTAGAAAATAGCCATTTAACCTCCCCCTCCCCCAGCTTTGTTTTAAACCCAAATTTTTTATAATTACACTTTTTTTTCTATTTTCAACTATAAATACCCCCTCATTCTTTCATTTTTGTTACAAAATCAATATCAATTTATCACAATCTCTCTCTAATTTTCTTCTATACTTGCTAGTATTGATTACTATTGTTACAAATTATGAAAAAATTGTGAAGTTGGTGAATTGAAGTATTCAAGTCTTCAACGATAATCAATTTTCAACTAGTTGTTCGTCAATTCGGTAAACTCGTTCCAACTCTTAAGTCTTAATACTATAGTTTTTGTTTGTTTTATTTATTTGCTATTACTTGATTAATTAAGATGACTTCCTTAAAAAATTATTTTTCCAAAAATAAGAATAAGGGAAAATCCTAGAGTGGTGAATCTAATGGTATTGTTGTTCTTCCTCCCCTGCCCCCGGCTCCCCGAACCATACCCCATATCCATCCTACACCTGCTATTCTTGATAGCGATAATAGTTTATTACAATTTACTGAGAGTCAATTTTGCCATAATATTGCACCCAGTAAATAATTAGACCATGAATTAATGAATGCTCATTATTCTAATAATTATAATACTATTAATGAAAATGATGATGAGAAAATTGATCTTAATGAAACTCAACAGGAGAATGATACACCCACTAGTCATGCTCCTCATGTTAACCCAACTAGTGATAACCCTGCTAATCCAAATGATGCCACATCTGATACTCTTGTTACTGCCCCTACTTTTTCTAGACAACCTACTAAATTGACGGAAACATCTCATGTTTGGCCATTTTTTACTCAATTAATTCCACAAAATAAGGCTAAGTGTAAAACTTGTACTAATGAGTTAACTTTTAAATATTTTGAATCACGGGGGGACGAGAACTTTGGCTAGATACATAAAAAAAATACCCTCAAGATAGAGTCAGATATCTTCATTTGAAAGCTTTGGCCTAAGGGAAAAGTGTACCTAGTCATACTCAGGCTGACCCTAGTACCGGTTCAAATCAATTTCAACCGGAAATTAACACTGTTACGGGGGGTATTTTATATTATGATCCAAAAAAAAATCGACAAGACTTGGCAAAAATGGTAACTGTTATGCGCTTACCCTATAGTTTTTCTTCTGACCCTAACTTTATGCATTATATTAGAAAAAATTTTAATCCTACTTATAAAAATTTTCCTCGCACAACCGTAAAGAATGATATTTATAAATATAAGCATGAATATGAACAATATTTGCGCTATTTATTTACTTATATAAATTGTCGTGTTGTTATAACAATTGATATTTGTAGAAGTGGAAATGACTGTGATTACCTTACTGTTACCAGTCATTAGATTGATGAGGATTGAATAATGCAAAAATGTATAATTGCTTAAAGAATAATCAATTCACGTCACACAAGGTAGTTTATTGCTAGCACAGTTACTGATATTTGTAGATATTTTTGCATTAGTGATAAAATTATGTCAGTTTCAGTGGATAATGCTACTAGTAACACAAATGTTGTAGCCTTGCTTACCACTACACTAAATCATGCATTTGGTAACATTTTTCATGTTAGATGTAATTGTCATATTTACCATTTAATTGTGGGTAATGGTATGAGAATTTTAAATATTGAAATTGAGAAGGTTAAAGTGCTCTTAATTGGTTTTTTTAATCAAACTGTAGAAGCTGTTACACCCCATATTTTCGTACGTGAGATTATGTCGTAAGTCAATTGATTTAAGCTCAGAAATGAGATCGTCTTTGAAAGTATATAAAGTAAGTTAATAATGTTACCTTGGAGGTAACAAATATTTAATAACGTGAATAACAATTACCAGGAGGGTTGGAAAGCTTAAATGTTAAACGAATTGAAGAAAATAAATTTCGTCGAAAACCGACACGTCTGGAATGTTATAACATGAACTTTTGGGGTGAGACTAGGGTGTTTAACATGATTAGGAGGTTATTTTATGAGTTATTTTAGTCATATGATAGTTGATGTGGGGCTATAATTCCATAGTTCTGTGCATTATTTGTTTTGCATTTTACATGCTTTGATGATAAATTATATTTTATTTGCGCGTAATAGAGTCTATTTTATGTGTAGGTAAATTAGAGATTAAAGTAGAACAAAAGGGATACTTAAACGTTAAAAATGTGCTCGAGAACAGTGAAAAGGAGATACCTGGCGAGGCTAGGCTAAAGCTAGAGTGAGGCTGGTATTAGGCTGGCGAGGCCAGGCTGCACCAGGCGTTAGGTTGGCGAGGCCAGCCAAAGGCCAGGTCCATTCCGAGTTTTGAAGCTTTATTTCGACTCCTGGTTTGACTGGGATTTGACATACACGTTTAGGTCTTTTCCTACACATATAAATAGACCCGAAAACGCCACTTTGAGGGGAGTTTGGTGACCGGAGGCAAGAACATCACGCTTGGGGGAGGCTTTCAACTAGTTTTTCTTCTATTTTTTCCTTTAATCTCATAGTTTATTATTTCTAGAGTTTTGGGTGCTGCATGAACGTTGTAGTTCGAAGCTTGAATTGTTCTTATTAATTTATCATATTGGTTTATTTATTCAATCTTGCGCTTAATTATTTGATTGCTTGATCACCAATTGAATACTATCTATGAATCTAGGATTGAACTCGGGAGAGGGAATTCTAGATTGCATATAAGATTGAGTAGAGCAAGATCTTAACTCTTATGGGGGAGGATTTGCGGTTAGGATATGAATATACCTAATCACCTTGCTTGGTTACTATACAGGAATTATTAATGTGTTCTTATTAATTCTAATTCCATAGGAATATAGGCATTAGATTAGCTTGAATAGACGAGTAGTACTTCGGGAGAAGGCTACGAGTAATATTAACTCTGTCAATCAATAAAATCAGATAAATTAATTAGACGATTTAAGTGGAAGACTCAACGGTATTATTAGCCAACCCATAACTCTAGAATATCATCTCTCATTGAATTCATCTCTAAAGTTTCACCAAATTGTTTCTTTAATTTCTTAGTTTGCTCTTCTAGATTAGTCGTAGTTAAATATTCATACTTTAGGAATCGCTTGAATAGATTAATTGTTTGGGTTTAATTTAGTTGATAGTTAATCACAAGTCCATGTGGGTACGATATCTGAACTTACAATCCTATATTACTTGTTGACCACGTAAACTTGCATGTGCGCTTGGGAGAAACAATATTCGTGTATTACGTTTTGAAGTCAAGCAAGTTGTGGAACAAAAATTGGCAAAGGTCATCACAAGTTACATTCATAATGTGCTGAAAGTTAGGTCAAATGTAACTAAGCTTTTATCCCAATATACTTGAAATTATTAGATTTTCTACCTACCAAATTGAAGATATATGAGTCTAGTTCCTAACGTATTAAACGTATTGTCTATACGACATTGTAGTATAGAGATATTTGCAAATTCGCGAGACTGCATAGGTGACAAGTAGGTGTGTCACTAAAGCTTTTTGAGCAATATATTTTACGTGTTATATGAGGTCTTTTTGTGAAATATTATATACCAAATTTAAGTTCTCGGAATGTAGTTTCCAACTCACCTAACCGTTTATTAATACGACATCCGCATAAAAAGTTATAAGCGTTGGAAGAAGGACCAATGATAGGGTGCCAAGTAGCACCTTTTTGACTTTTCACAAAAATGGATATTTATATCCCTATCGATTCTTTCTTCAATTTTTCAGAGAACCTGACCAAATAAGACCCCTAACTTTACTCTCAAGCTCTCCACAAGGGTTTCCAACAAGATTATCATCCGGGGCACAAAATCAAATAGCGATAACATTAAAACGATCCCTACGACGTAAGTATCATTATATTGCCACTCTTTTTTCTTTGTAGTTCGAGTTTTGTAAGGTACTTCATAGTTAATAAATATATAATTTATGTATTTAAGTGTTTAAATATCAAGTAATATTGATAAATTGGTTTTCTAATAGTTAAAATTCAGGAGACGGTGATCGAAAGTCGTGAGTTCGAGTTATTCGACTTATAGTGGACTGTTTTGTCGGATGTTTCATATTGTGTTTGTTCTATATATTTTGATACTTTTTAATGGATTTTATGAGTAGAAATGGTGTGGAGAAATACCACATAAAGGCAAAATGGTGGATTAGTCGTTCTTTTTAACATTTTCGGGGTGTTTGACACTACTATAGTTGTCATTTTTGGTTATGAAGTGATTGTGGTGTGTTGGGATGTTGTAAGCTAAATATAATATGGATTTCAACTTTAATCCACTGTAGAATATAATTATATTATTTTCTTGCTTCTGCTTAAGGTTATCTTGACATTAATTAAGTTAAATAGATGGACTAGACATGAACTAGTGAATAAAACTTCTAATTGAGGATAATTGGAGTTGTGGATTATTTTCGTTGTTATAAATATATGGTATAATGCTGAAATCACTGATGAATGGATTCATTATCATGTTAATGATACTTTTAAATTAAATTAAGAAGTCTACAAGGGGTGAAATGGGGTATGCGGATTCCAATTGGAGCTCGTCGCTCGTCGTGAAGTAGTTGTGACTTGTTGTTATTTTATGGTGTTTTGTTATTGATAATTATATATTGCTGGGTTTATATGGTCATTGTTTTTGGTATATGGTATTGTAGGAGGCTCTTGTTACAGGGGAGATGCTTCCCAAATTTACATAAGCGAGCTACTAGTTTAAGTTGTGCACTTAGCCTTTACTCAACACTGATTTTAAATCTCCTTATGCTATGGTAGATTGAGTTGAGTTGTTTGAAGAATTTTATGGAAGGTATTAAGGACTCAGTGGAGTTAAGGTATGTTAAGGAGCTTCCTTCTTTCTTTTGGCACGACCCAAACCGGAGGGCTGCGACGGGCACTCGGTACCCCATATTTTCATACGTGAGAGTATGTTGTAAATCAATTGATTTAAGCTCAGAAATGAGATCGTCTTTGAAAGTATATAAAGTAATTTAATAATGTTACATTGGAGGTTACAAATATTTAATATCGTGAATAACAATTACCAGGAGGGTTGGAAAACCTAGATGCTAAACGAATTAAAGAAAATAAGTTTCGTCGAAAGTCGACACGTCTGGAATGTTATAACATGAAATTTTAGGGTGAGACTAGGGTTCTTAACATGATAAGGAGGTTATGGTATGAGTTATTTTATTCGTATGATAGTCGTGTGTTACGTTTTGAATTCAAGCAAGTTGTGGAACAAAAGTTGGCAAAGGTCATCATAAGTTACATTCATAATGTGTTGAAAGTTAGGTCAAATGTAATTGAGCTTTTCTTCCAATATACTTGGAATTATTGGATGATATATCTACCAAATTGAATATGTATGAGTCTAGTTTCTAAGTCATTAAATGGATTGTCTATACGACATTGTCGTATAGGGATATTTGCAGTTTTGCAAAACTACACAGACTGCATAGGTGACAAGTAGGTGTATCACTAAAGCTTTTTGAGCAATACATTTTGCGTGTTATATGAGGCCTTTTTGTGACATACTATATACCAAATTGAAGGCCTCGGAATAAAGTTTCCAACTCACTTAATTGTTTTTTCATAAGACATCCGGATAAAAATTTATAAGTGTTGGAAAAAGACAAATTCTAGTGTGCCAAGTAGCACCTTTTTGACTTTTAAAAAAAATGGATATTTATATCCCTATCTCGTTTCTTTATTCAATTTTCCAGAGAACCTGACCAAATAAGACCCCTAACTTTACTATCAAGCTCTACACAAGGGTTTCCAACAAGATTATCATCTGGGGCACGAAATCAAGTAGCGATAACATTAAAACGATCCCTACGACGTAAGTATCATTATACCGCCTCTCTATTTTCTTTGTAGTTCGAGTTTTATAAGGTACTTAATAGTTAAGAAACGTATAATTTCTGTATTTAAGTGTTTACATATCAAGGAAGGTTGATAAATTGGTTTCCTAATAGTTAGAACTGAGGGGACGGTGATCGGAAGTCGTGAGTTCGAGTTATTCGACTTGTAGTGGATTGTTTCGTGGGATGTTTCATGTTGTGTTTGTTATGTATATTTCGATAATGTTTAATGGAGTTTTTTAGGAAAAATGGTGTGGAGAAACACCACATAATGGAAAAATGGTGGATTAGTCGTTCTTTGTTAGATTTTCGGAGTGTTTGACACTACTATAGTTGCGTTTTAGGTATGAAGTGATTGTGGTGTGTTGGGTTGTTGTAAGATAAATATAACATTTATTTCGAATTGAATCCACTTTATAAGGTAATTATATTGCATTCTTTCTTATTCTTAAGGTTATCTTGACATTGATTAAGTTAAATGGATGGACTAGACATGAACTAGCGAATAAAGTTTCTAATTGAGGATAATTGAAGTTGTGGATTATTTTTGTTTTTATAAATATATGGTATAAGGTTGGAATCATTGATGAATTAATTCATTATCATGTTAATGATACTATTAAGTTAAATTAAGAAGTATACAAGGGGTTAAATGGGGCATACGAATTCCATTGGAGCTCGTCGCTCGTTGTGAAGTAGTTGTGACTTGTTGTTATTTCATGGTGTCTTGTTATTGATAATTATGTATTGCTGGATTTCTCTGGTAATTTTTGTTGGTATATGTTATTGGAGAAGGCTCTTGTTACAGGGGAGATGCTTCCCAAAATTAACATAAACGAGCTACTAGTTTAAGTTGCTCACTTAGCCTTTACTCAACACTGATTTTAAATCTCCTTATGCTATAGTAGATTGAGTTGAGTTGTTTGAAGAATTTCTTGGAAGGTATTAAGGACTAAATGGAGTTAAGGTATGTTAAGGCACTTCCTTCTTTTTTTTGGCATGATCTAAAGTGAAACGAACGTACATGATACATTATTTCATAATGAATCTACTCCTAGCAACTAAGGTTATCCATGTTGTTCTTTTCTTATAAAGTTATCCTAGGAAAGATGTATGATCCTTGAATCTTATTGAAGTTCATATTGATGGTATGATGTCTATAATTTTAATCGAAGGTGCAACGACCTTACGTCACTCTAGAAGGTTGAGAATATGATTCCACGAGTCCAACATGCATTATATATGTATCTATTTTACTCTACTGAGCCACGCTATAGTCGTCCGCGTACGGCACATATTGTGCAACCACTGATCAGTTGGGTTTTACCGAGCTCCACGTGGTCGGGTACGATTCTACCGAACCTTATGATGGTCGGGTATGTTTCTACCGAGTCTTCTTCGAGGCCGAGTACGATATGATGATGCCCACATAGGGGTATATTTTTTAAAGATTATGTATATATATGTATCATGCATTTCATGTCAGTATCTCTCAGAGGCACTCAAATGCTACAGATTGTATCTTCTACATCTCTCTTTACATTACTGTTCTTATTTATGCTTTTCTACATTACATACTCAGTACTTTATTTGTATTGACGTCCCTTTTGCCTGGGGACGCTGCGTTTCATGCTTGCAGGTCCCGATAAAAGGTTGACAGTCCTCCTAGTAGGCTATCAGCTCAGCGGAAAGTGTAAGTGCACTCCAGTTTCTCTGAAATTGCCTATTTGGTCAATATGATTTGGACATGTATTGATTGATATGGCGGGGCCCTGTCCCAACCTTTATGATTTTTATGTGCTCTTAGAGGTTTGTAGACAGATGTCAGGTGTATGGATACTTGTATGGCCTTGTCAGCTTATGTTTTGAGTTTACAAATGATCTTGTCAGCCTTATAGGCCATATGTCACATGTATAAGTTTTTATATCATATTAGCATTCCCTTATGTTTTATTTCGGTTATGTCATGATGATCCTTTTGGAACATTTACCCATGATAGTACGATAAGAAATACATGTTACGTTGGTACTCAATTGAGTAAAGTACCGGGTGCCCGTCGCATCCCTCCGGTTTGGGTCGTTACAGAAGTAGACTTAGAGAATATTTTAAAAGATGCGATGAATTTGGTCTAAGAGAAAGAAAGGTTCCTAAACCTTGTCCAACTAGATGGAATTACATGTATGAAAGTTTGGTTATTGCATATGAACATAGAAACCCCATAGACTCAACGTTTAATGCACATATAAGTGATGATGATGAGTACCTTACAAGTAGGGGTTGGGCTAATATTAAAATGCTTTTAGATTTTTAGAAAATTTTATATTGTTACAAATGAATTTTCTAGGCAATATTATCTTACTATTTCTAACTGTTTAGTTTATATTGCAGAACATGTAAATTTGTTTGCTCATTTTTCAAAGGGCGGGGAAATTTATAAACTTGCTATTGATTCTATGAGAAAAAAATTTAAAAAATATTTTTTCCTTATTCCCCTTATTAATGGTGTTGCTGCTTTGTTAAATCCTTGTATGAAATTAGGAGGTCCTCAATTTTGATATGAAACTGTTTATAATGGTTTAGCACTTGAAGATGATGAGTTCGCTGGACTTCCGGAAGCAATGACCTCAATTAGAATAAATGCTCAAACTATTTATAATGTTTATTAAGTTGCATTAAATCACGTTAGACCAAATGTTCCAACTCCTTCTTCTTCTGATTCTCAATCATCTAAAAGAACTGCGGGAGTGAGAGCACTTAGTGCTTGGGCGGGGTTTAGGGGTTCTCAAGGTTCTAGTAGTAATGATTTTTCACAACTAAATGAGCTTGAAGTTTATTTGTCGCAGCAAATTGAGGAAGTGAATCCCGACGGCTTCTTTAATCTTTTGCAATGGCGGAAGGACAAAGAAAAACACTTGCCGGATCTTTCAAGGATGGCTCAAGACATGTTAACTATTCAAGCTTCAATAGTGGCATCAGAGAGCGCTTTCACTCAATCAAGACTTCAACTCGGTAATTATAGAGCGTCTATGAGGCAGAGCTTGAAAAAATCATTACTTTGCAGAGATTGGATCCATTCGGAAAGAAGAAATTTTGGACTTGTTGAGTCACAACTAGAGGAAGACGAAGCTTATGAAGAAATGCTAGCTGAACTTGCGGGAATGCTGCTTCGCCTGACAATGGAAGCGGCGATGACCAAGCTATATTTCCGCCACAACCAACGGAAATTTCTCCGAACCTTGAAGGATTTATGAAGTTTGTAAGAGATGCCATGTAATTTCTATAAACAAAAATTAGTATGTATTATGTAACATGTATTTTGGCACATCTTTGTTAGTTTCTTTTCATTCTCAATGGTGGTATTAGCACCTTATTGTACTCCTTCCATAGGGGGAAGACTAAGAAAGATATTTTCATATTTTTTTAATGCTATAATAAAATTACAAGGCATTGGTTTGAATATATCTTTACAATATTTTTGTCTTAAAATTTGAATTAAAATATTTAGGTCACAATTCTATAATAAAATTTACTAGGCATTGCCTTAGATATTTTTTAAACATCTTTTTGTATCTAATTTCTATTTAATTTAAAAAAATAAAAAATTATCCATTGATCCCACTTAGTCCAATTAGCCCCCGTTTAGCCCGGGGTCCGGTCCCGGGTCGGTTCCTACATAAAGACCGTTTGGCCCAGGACTAGTTGGCCCGTTTATCTTGGGACCGGTCCGGGACAGGAACTGGGACCGTTTGGACCGGCCCACTTGGCCGGTTTAGGGACCGGACCACCCCACTTGTCACTCTTATTTTCAAGTTTAAAGTAGTTAGAGGTATTTTCACGAAGAGTGATAATTTCTTATTGATCATAATTTCTGCTTCGTATAATCAATATAAAAGTATGAAAAATATATAGATTACACCTTAATAGTAAAAATTAAATAATAAAATACTTCAACTGAAGTAGGGAACTCATTGATTAGACATACAAAAAATGGTGTACATATTCCTTTTATTTATTTTCACTCAACTTTCATTCTAAAATAAATATTAAATAGAAAGAGACCTAAAATTGTATAAAAAGTGCGAAGAAGGACCACTACTATCTCTGAAGTATCGGATTTGGTACAAAAATATCCTTTATCCACCTATTTTAATAAAAATGTCCCTGCCATTATTTTTTTGGGCTCAACGTTACTCCTAATTCTGAGTAAAAATGGCGTGTGGTAGCCACTAAGTAAGGTGGTGTTTATTTTTTATCCACTAATTTTAATGCTGAGCAAAAATAGCCACTACTCTATTAAATTATTTTGAAAAGATATTTTTACCCTTTCTTCAATTCTTATATTCCCAGACCCTTGTTTTATTCGTTCAGAGGGAAAATTTGAGAAAGAAAATTTCAGAGGCAACTTTCGCGTGCTCCTAAGTATCTGTATCGTCCTTGCATGCAAACCAGCTGCACTTAATCTTTCTCCTTCGTCATATTTTCTGCATTGAACGATCAAACTGGTATTTTTTGTTTCTTTTTTATTTTATGCATTTTTGTTTTTGTATATGTGTAATCGCGATCAATGTTGTGTTTGGCATCAAGTACGTGTGAAATTTCAAAAATAATGATTATTAGTTGATTCAATGTCGAATAAGGAGCGGATTTTTGTGAGGAAGTTATTCAGAAATTTTTGGTATTAAAATGTGTTTGTGGTTCAATCAATATATTTGATTATGTAAGGACATTTCATAAAAATATTCGTACGAATTCATAAGCTAACTGTGTTTATGAAATTTTAGTTAACTGTGTTCATAAAAGTTAAGGACCAAGTGTCCTTAACTTTTGAACTTGGAAACAAAGTTAAGGACTGAGTGTCCTTAAATTTTGAACTTGGAATTTAAAGTTAAGGACCAAGTGTCCTTAACTTTTGAACGTGAAAGTTGAAGTTCAGGACCAAGTGTCCTTAACTTTTCAACTTGAAACTACAAGTTAAAGACTGCCTGTCCTTAAATTTTTAACTTGTAACTTGAAGTTAAGGACCAAGTGTCCTTAACTTTTGAACTTGTAAGTCGAAGTCAGGACCTATTGTCCTTAACTTTTGAACTTGTAAGTCGAAGTTCAGGACCTGTTGTCCTTAACTTTTGAACTTGGAATTCAAAGTTAAGGACTGCCTGTCCTTAACTTTTGAACTTGAAACTTGAAGTTCAGGACCAAGTGTCCTTAACTTTTCAGCTTGAAACTATAAGTTGAATGCATGTCCTTAACTTTTTAACTAGAAACCTGAAGTTAAGGACCAAGTGTCCTTAAATTTTGAACTTGAAAGTTGAATTAGGACCTATTGTCCTTAACTTTTGAACTTGGTTCAAAGTTAAGGACTAAGTGTCCTTAACTTTTGAAGTTTTAACCCAAACTTAAGGACTGTCTGTCCTTAACTTTTTAACTTGAAACTTGAAGTTAAGGACCAATAACTTTTGAACTTGAAAGTTGAAGTTCAGGACCTATTGTCCTTAACTTTTGAACTTGTAATTCAAAGTTAAGGACCAAGTGTCCTTAACTATTGAATTTTGAACTCAAACTTAAGGACTATTTGTCCTTAACTTTTTAACTTGAAACTTGAAGTTAAGGACCAAGTGTCCTTAAATTTTGAACTTGAAAGTTGAAGTTCAGGACCTATTGTCCTTAACTTTTGAACTTGGAATTCAAAGTTAAGGACCAAGTGTCCTTAACTTTTGAACTTGAAAGTTGAAGTTCAAGACCTATTATCCTTAATTTTTGAACTTGGAATTCAAAGTTAAGGACTGTCTGCCCTTAACTTTTTAACTTGAAACTTGAAGTTCAGGACAAAGTGCCCTGATGTTTTCAACTTGTAACTGTAAGTCCTAATCTTTTATGTTCTTTTTCCTTCTTTTTAGTGTGCTAATGGAAGGAGATCGTGCGTTCGAGTTTGATGTTTGGCGTAATTTAATGAGCTATTGGAAAGGAGATTTACAGTATAAGGAAACAATAAAAAGTTTTTTGTCGAACAAGCAGTGGAAGAAGTTGAGGGATGGTATTTTTGGAAACTTTTTCCGATTACTAAGTGTGAAGTTCTGTGGTAAACTTATTCACTCTGTATTGCTTTCAGAAATTATAAATAATGACCCTAATTCGATGACATTCAAGGTTTTTGACCAAGTTTACACGTGAAGCATTTCATATAATTACTGGTTTGAATTGTTCTTCTTTACTGGACATCAAAGGTTTGCATGAAAAAGAGAATAGGCTTTAGAAAGTCTATTTCTCCGGAAAGGATAGAGTTGAGTTGGGTGATTTGTTTAATTTTATTACTAGTCACCCAGATGGTACAACTTCATCATTTGTAGGCAGCGATGATGATACTGTGAAGTTGGCAACAATTTATTTTGTTGAATCTGTTTTGATGGGGAAGCGAAAGAATAGGAATGCGTCCGAGCAGATAATGAAAATTGTAGATGATGATGAACTCTGCTCTTCTTTCAACTGGGGTTCTCTTTGTTATGAAACGTTATTAAAATCATTGAAGAGTTGTTTGAAGCGTAATGAGAATGAGAATGAGAAAGAGAAAGATAAAGATAAAGACAAGGAGAGCTACACTATACTTGGCCTTCCTTTTGCTTTTTGTGTTTGGATTATGGAAGTATTGCCTATTTTCCAGGAAAAATAATTTGTGAACTTCCGAGAATGTGGTTTTCCTCGAATGTTATGTTATTCGGATATGAAATCTCCACAATATGATTCTCTGTGTAAAAAATACTTCCATAATGAAAATGTAAGTTTATCTAATTACTAGATATTTTTTTATGTGTTTTAGTTCTAAAACTTATGTTTTTTTTGTTATATAATAGGTGTATAAATTGATCGAGGTGGCACCATTTTTTTCTTGTGAAGAAGATACAGAGCCTGTTAGTGTGCATGAGTCAATTTCTCAAGATCAAAGCTCAATGCCTTCTTCCATACAATTTGATGAAGCATGCTTAAGGAAATTGTTAAAGTAGGTTTTCTGTCTTTGAATAGCATTAGTTTTTTATTTGATTGTTTTTTGCTTAAGAGACTTTTTTTGTTTTTATGGTTTTTGATTCAGAGATTATCAAAGAAGTTTAAAAAGGATCTGCAAGCTGAAGTTACTAGAATAAATCAGAAAATATTTGTATCAGAAAAAAGATTCAAAATGATATCAAAGTAATATCATTAATTCAGTTAGTCTAAGTTAAGGACCATGTGTCCTTAACTTTTGAACTTGGAATTCAAAGTTAAGGACTGTTTGTCCTTAACTTTTGAACTAGAAACTTGAAGTTAAGGACCTATTGTCCTTTTGATCTTGTAACTATAAGTTAAGGACTGCCTCTCCTTAACTTTTGAACTTGAAACTTGAAGTTCAGGACCAAGTGTCCTTAAATTTTTAATTTGAAACTTGACGTTCAGGACCTATTGTCCTTAACTTTTTAACTTGGAATTCAAACATGTCCTTAACTTTTGAACTTGAAACTTGAAGTTTAGGACCAAGTGTCCTTAACTTTTGAACTTGTTACTCTAAGTTAAGGACTGCCTGTCCTTAACTTTTTTACTTGTAACTTGAAGTTTAGGACTACCTGTCCTTAACTTTTTAACTTGAAACTTGAAGTTTAGGACTACATGTCCTTAACTTTCTAACTAAGTTTCTTTCACAGGATTTAAAGAAAAGTCTAGGATCAAAGATTGATACTTTTTTGAAGATTTTTATGAAACCTGATGAAAGGAACATAAAGAGAGAATCTATTGTTCCAATTACTAAAGATGGAGTTGATGATCATTGTGATTGTACAGAACCTACTGTTACAATTAACAAAGATGCAGGTGGTGATGAATGTGATGATATGGATGTGCATGCAGAAGTTCAGTATGAAAGTGATTATAGAGATGCACATCTAGACGATGAAACTGATATTGGCACTGAAATTGGGAAAGGTTAGATATAGATTTTGAACTTTTTGTCATTGAAATTTATATTCAATAGCGTAATACATATAAACTTTTTTGTGATTACAAATATATGTAGAATCTATTGATGAAGTGGAAGTTCAAGATGTCGTAGAATGTCAAGACCAGGAAAATCCAAAAGAGACAGGAGTAACACAAAAAATTTGTAAATGTGGAGTGCAATCTCAGGATTTAGAAAGTCCATTGGGAACAAGTGTCAGTGAGATTATATGCAATTGTATAGAAGGAACATATGATATGTCTACACCTCTCTCATATAAAGAGAATTTCGGAGTTCAAAATTGTGCCAATCAAGGTTAGATGGAATTTTCATGATATGTTGAATGTTAGTTGTAGTGAACTATTAGAATGGGTATTAATTGTAAATGTTATAGAATCTTTTGAAGGTGTAAGGGAAGAAGATGGAGTAGAGTATCAAGAGAGAAGTGGAGTACAATCTCAAGACTTAGAAAATACCCAAGGAACAAGCATAAGTGAGATTATTTCCAAATGCATAGATGCAACATGTGATCTCTCTACACCTCGCTCTCTTACCAACAATATTGGAAGCCAAGAAAATGCTAGTGAAGATAATAATTTAAGTGGGATGATCTTGACAGTTGCAAAAGGTTAGACAGTGGTTTTTTTTAATTTTATACATGTTTGTTTTAATCAAAGATTAGTAACAAGTACTAATTGTGAATATTTTGCAGAATCTTGTGAAGTTGCAATTGAAGAACATGTGCAGTTGGAAGATAAAGAAAATGCAATCAATGCGTCAGCTCAATTGTCTGTTGAAAAAATACAAGAAGCCAGTGTGAACAAGACATGCATTGATTGTGTCCTAAATATTATATTCATAATTGAAACTGCCAGTACATTACAAATATAATGTTCTTAGTTTTTGTCTCTTCATTTGACGACTTGCAGCAAACTAATGTATATATATAGTGTTGTCTGCAGAGAAAAATAAAGATGAAGCTCTTAACCAATATACTAGGAAAAGGAAGAGAGATAATATTGGTTATGATGGTCCATCATCTTCTATTCTTACTCCTACTCCTCCAAGTACACAAATGAGTATTGACGAGGGTTTGTCTATAGAGGTTGAAGGAAATGTTGAACAAGAGCTTGATCGAGATAAAAGGAATAAGAAGCTTAGTTGGCAGTTGAAATCTCATTTTGAACCGGAAAGAAAAATAGGAACATCGATGGCGCACAATGAAAATACTCCCAAGAATGCGGGCTGGATAAAATCAAAATATACTCGTACATGTATTTTTCATTATGCCAAAGATGATGCAAAACTATTGAAGAAATTCATTGTGTGGTTGGTCAAGGATAAAAGGAAAGGTCGCAAAAAATCGTAAGTCCCTTAATTTATTTTATTGTTTTTTAATTGCTTAAATTCGTGTCTTTAACTTGTAATTTTAAAATTAGGACTAAGTGTATTGATACTGAAATTGTCACGACCCAAAATCCATAAGGTCGTGATGACGCCGGTCAGGCAAGCCAATCATTAAATAGTTAAGTTAAATTTCCTGTTTAGCATTTTTGAAATCATTACCTTTCACTTTATTACATAATAACTGAATAAAATCCGCTAAGTAAATACGACAATTTAATATTCTATTTTTTCTATAAAATATAACTCCCGAACACATCCCAGAACCCGGTGACACAAGTACATGAGCAATTACTAAGAATTTTACAAATTCTACAAAGTTTGTCCGAAATACAAATTGGACAAGGAATGAAAATGAAAATACAATACATAAAGGAAGATTTTGCCGACTACGGGTTTTCTCTGAGTGATGCAGCTCGTTTAAGTCTTCAAATCAGCCATATTGATTTGAAAGTACCAGTGCAACAAAATGCACAACAAGTGTAGCATGAGTACGAAAACAACGTGTACTCAGTAAGTATCCCGCCTAACCTCAGAGAGGTAGTGACAAGAGGTCGAATATCACACTTGCTATAAGTCAGTTTAGTATAATCAAGTGAGATGCTAAGCATGAGTATCATAGACAAATTTAATAATAATCAGGGATAAGAAATATCAACTTCTTTCACATTTAACACATCAAATCTTCGTCATTTCAGTTGGCAATTTTACAACTTCTTAGGCCAATAAACAGTAATAATTACAGGAAATACGCAGCAATTATCATGCGCAAAAAAATGCAGAGGGTCAAACGGCGCGGACCAACAATAATAAATGTGCACTGCCGAGGGTCGAACATCCCGAACCATAGATGCATCTATCTGCCCCGCTCGGGAATCGAACATCTGACGCGGTTAACATAATACTAGGGGTATCCCGCTCGCGAATCATACCTGCGACTCGGGTCCCCGTATAAATATACATAAATACAGGGTCATCCTGCTCGCGAATCATACATGCGACTCAAGCACCCAAAGTTACACATATTCACACCAATAAACCACATTTTTATCAGGAAAATTAGTTGTTCCATGAAGTGATAAAATTCTCCTTTTAATAAACATGAGAATAGTATTTAAAACCTTTCTGGAGATTTACTTGCAAATTTCGACAGGGTTCCAAACTCTATAGATTTATCCGAAACACAATTGTTCAAGGAAGAATCAATTCTCCTTCTAGGTGATTAAGAAAAGTAAACTCTATCCTTCTCAGAGATTTAGATACTAATTGAAAGCATCACATGATATTTTATTGACAAGGTCACAAGTACAACAAGTAAAGCACGGACTCCCGTCACCTCGTGCGTACGTATCCCACCACAAATAATAGCATGTATTCATTTAGTTCACCTATGGGGCCAATTCCCCCTCACAAAGTTAGAAAGGAGACTTACCTCGCTCCGAAATTCCATAACCGGCTCCCAAGCCCTTGCGACGACTCCATTGGACGAACAACGCCCCAAAACAATCCAAATAACGACAAACCAATGACAATATACTCTAGTATTTGTAACAATTCAAATTATATAATTTCCCAACTCCGCTCAGTGAATTGACCATAATGCCCTCGGGCCCACGTGCCCGAATTTCAAAATTTCTCGAAGATATACCCTACCCATAGTCTTACTAACTCAAATATACAATTTACTCTAAATTCCATGCTCAATTTCCTGGTAGATTCCAAAACAAAATTTCTAGGTTTTCTTCCAAAAATCTCATTTCCCTACTAATTTCCATGTTCAAATTCATGTAAGATCACATATTTAACTCAAAAATAGGAAGAAATCACTTACCTAGTGTTGCTTGGTGAAAATCCCTTCTTGAGCTCTCCAAAATCGTCAAACCAAATGAAAGAAATGAAAGAAATGGGCCAAAACTTGTGTTTAAAACAATCTGCTCAGGCTTCATCGAGTTGTACCTTGCGCTGTGTAGGTTGTACATCCTATTACAATTTCCCCTTGTTGTACACCTTCTGTTAAAACGCCCATATCTCTTTTTAGAAATATCCAAATGAGAAACGGTTAGAAGATTTAGAAACTAGGCTCGAAGATATTTCATTTGATAGGTTGTACACCATAACTCTTTATATATTCCGAGATATGAGCTGCCAAACTCGACTCCATGTATCAGAAAATTCTGTCGAAACTGATTCACCATCCATCTTCAATCGATCATAACTTTTTGATCAAATGCCCAAATCATGAATAGTTTAACTTTCTGGAAACTATAATGCAAGGGCTAAAACTTTTATGTTTTGCAAATTTCATATTCCTCATAGATTTTGATATATACGCTTCCAAAGTTAGCTCTTCGATGCATTAGTTGTTGTCCAAAACAGATTTGTAGCAGAAATTTCAGCAGCTATTTTGGCCCGAAATACATTCCGTTAACCTTCCGAAATCCACCCGAGGCCCTCGTGACCTTAACCAATTATACCAACATGTCCCAAAACATGATACGAACTCGCTCGAGGTCTCAAATCACATCAAACAACATCGAAATCATGAATCGCACTCCAATTCAAGCTTTATGAACTTTGAAATTTCAAACGTCTACATCCGATGCCGAAACCTATCAAATCACGTCCGATTGAACCCAAATTTTGCACACAAGTCATATTCGACATTACGGACTTGTTGCAACTTTCGGAATTGGAATCCGACCCCGATATCAAAAAGTCAAACTCTCGGTCAAACTTCTCAAAAACCTTCAAATTTCTATCTTTAGTCAAATGACTTCAAAATGACCTACGGACATCCGAATTCACTTCCGATCACGCTCCCAACTCCAGAATCATCATACAGAGCTATTCCCAGGCTCGTAATCCCAAACATACATCGTAACACTAAAATGCCTTTCAACCTAGATTTATGAAATTATTCTAAAATGCTATCTTTCATAATATGCGCCGAAACGCTCCCGACTTATCCAACTCCCGACCCGAACATACTCCCAAGTCCGAAATCATCATACGAACCTGCTAGAACCTTCAAATCCTGATTCGAAGGTCGTTTACTCAAAATTCCATTCTTAGTCAATTCTTCCAACTTAAGGTTTCCGAAATGAGAATTTTCTTTTCAATTTGACTCCAAACTTCCCGAAATTCAACTCCGACCACGCCTACGAGTCATAATTCCTGAAATTAAGCTGCTCATGGCCTCAAACCGCTGAACGAAGCGCTAGAGATCAAAACAACCGGTCAGGTCGTTACATTCTCTCCCACTTAAGCATACGTTCGTCCTCGAACGTGCTAAGAACTGCTCTGGAGTTATCTAAAATCACTGTTTAACACCTCGTGCACCTGCCCGTGCTGCCACAACCCAGTTGAGCACATAAGCTTGATCAAATCTGAAGATATCCTCCTTTATCCATACAATAAGTTCAGAACCCAGTTCCAACACTTAAAATTTCTCTGCCAGGCCTATTTCCAATATATGAACACCATATCAATTACCGCACGAGGTACCAGAACACGACTGCGTACCTTTGCGGATTTAGCATCATGCACTGCATAATTCATCATCTAACCACAATGACACTCCCTGAACCTTAATAGCCAAAATTCCATGAATCTGATGCTCCCAATGCACCTTATGATATATATATATATATACATCCTGCTATAATGTTGGCGAGACCACCACAACGGAGGAGATGTGTAGAAATTTCTAACCAATTGCAGAGTTAACCAAACATTGAATCCTTCCTCTTGACTAAGACCATCATCTCATTACAAACCAATAAGGGTAACTGCCCTTTAATGTATTTCACATAATCTTATCGCACTGATCCCTGATGCAATAATCTCGTCTCACCCGGTATGAGCTGCTCAAACAACGAATCACCCTAGACATGACCAACAATCTCACACTATGCCACAATGCGCCAATAGGCCACAATTCGAACATGATACATAAGGAAATGACTCAGAAAGGGACTACTCAACTCACGAACTAACACGGATTTACTTAGGAAATAGGAAGAAAAAACACAAGAAAAAAATAAATATAGGAACCTCACTCAACATCACACTGTTGCGGCATGCAACCCGATCCAAATAATATAACCGTGGCGGCGTGCCACCCGATCCCATCATAAAATTCACATAATGAGATATGCATGGAGCTGAATTGCTCACTATCACAAAATACTTAATATCGATCACAAGCACGCTAAGTGCATAATACCATCTTGGGGAGACTGATAGAGCTATACGCTACGAAAACTCGAGCACAACTGAGGTGCGATATATATACTCTGAATCTCAAGAGCTCGCCTGCTCACTAACATCATTACTACGCAGAAACTCAGCACATAGGAATTTATCAAGCCGTTTCACAACTCACACGACACAATCATAATATTACATGAATTTGACGAAGACGGAACCACACCTGATATTCTAACACCCCTCCTTGATGAGCACTATACTTAAATGAACACATCTGACTCACATAAAGCCCATAGCCCTGTTTAATCCATTTGCGCACTTCAAGCCAATTCCTCTCACATTGAACTAGGCTAATAGCTTGACCTGGGTCCATAATAACCCACTTCCTCTCATAACACCCCACAATCCACAACCAGCTGAACCGAACGCCTTCCAGGCATATATTCTCAAGTAATCAAGATTGCATTTCCTTATACTTGGTCTAAATCTTCAATCAATCAGGTGACTACATTCACGCTTATACAATCTTCCCATGGTCACGCTCCCATGATCTTCCACACAAGGTAACAAGTTTGAACATCCATACCACCGGCTACACTAACACTGTAAAACAATTCAAGGACCCATAATCAGGATACAAAGCTTCTTTCACCAAACACCGATCTCAGATGACACTGAAGATAACACCAGCTTACTCTAGACATTCAATTCACTTTTTGTTGCTTATCCGAGCTCATGACATCCTAGTTAACAGCGAACCGCAATCTCGATTCTTACTCCCAGTTACACACTGTTTACTGCACCTAACATGCCAATATGAGATTGCGCAAGAATTCCATCATAACTCCTACCACTAATAGGGGAAACACCTCATCATATAGAAACCTCTTACTTACCTTAATTCAAGAGAACGATAACAACACTCAAGTGAATTCTCACAATCACCCAACATGCAAATCCTTAAGTAGTGATCTGAACCACCATAAACCTTCCGAGATCCGCCTACACCTGACAGGCCATAGCACTCGAATGCTCCCAAATGAAATCTATTACGACAGCCGACAAGCCCCACACACATCTGAACAAACCACATGCATGCTTTAATTACACTGACGAAACTGATCACTGCCGTACATGTACCATTTCAACCACCTTCCATTTTCCCAGAAATTATACTGTAAAAGCTCGTCTCTTAATCATACTGCTGCCTGAAACCCTTAAATGCCGCATTCTTAACTTTTGAATTCACTAGGACCACTATTAAGAGTCACCCACTCTGACTGGCCCCGAATGTAATCAACTCCAAGGCTCTTCTAGCACACGAACACCCTTTTTAATGAAGCACGTGACTGAGTCACTACCCTACAGCTCGCCCATGCCTCAAGAATAAATTCTGAATCTCCCAAAACCTAACCCTGGTCCAATAGGACCAACTCATGCACATATTTATCAAATCCCATGCCCAATTACCATTCTACTCCTTTCCCTTAGCTGTACTAACTTGACAATATACCGACAATCCACAACCCCATGAGAAGACAATCCTACATCCCAACTGTAGGTGGTGGGACTCCCCCACTTAGCCCAAAGCTACTCCTTGCACCACTCTAGACCCTGTTAAGATCCTTTCACCTTTGTTGACATGAATCTTGCTCAACCAATCCGTCCAATTCGTCCAAATTCTCTTGTTAGCACTCCCTAAATACTCAAATTCTCTAGCATCATTCACAAATTCTGCCTCCTACCGAATAGCCACCAGAATCCCTTACAGAAACTTTCCAACCACACAACCGCTAACCTACTCACAGGAGATAACCCACATATGGAAATCACCAACTGACACCTTCAAACGACGCTGAAATGCACACTCTCTGCAACATCAATACCCCATCCTATGCCTGCTCCCATTCACCAACTTTACCAGTCCGTCCGCTCCTCATGGACATCTACTAAATGCGCTAAAATATCCTCTAATCCACCACTATGTTGTCGCTCTACCACTTGGTAAACTCATTCCTTTAAACAACATACCTGACTTCCGTTCCTTACACCTGACCTTTTTAGAAAGGGACCCACCGCCTAGCACTTTTCACATATCTTACTTCATCTTATGCTACCCAATTTCTATCTTAATTCAACATCATTCTCTGCAGCTCTTAAACCGGTAGATCACCACGACTTCAAACTCCCCGAAGATCATCCTTCTCGAGCTTCCTTCATTAGAAATAACTATTCAATTCTGAACCACCACACACCACGATCTCTGACAACCGCTTCTTCAATACTACTTCACAACACTCTAACCCAAGCAACTGAAGAACTATAACACCGGCGAACTTAACACACTATATTCGATCAAAACAGCGATACCACCTCACAGATGAAAACTCCACCTCGCTTGATAACACCAAGTCTTATTACTTTATCCCCCCCAAACTTGAACATTCATAGCCAAAATTCCCTTCCTCCGCCGGAACTAAAATACTGAAATCTCCAAATTACGCTATGAGAAGACCTTCCTTCCAGCCATTCATCACCCCAACCTACGGGCAATCATTCTACAATCATATCAACACCACGCAATAACCAATCGTAAGCATCATAACAATCTGAGCATAGCCTCAAAATTCTCAAAAACACAGTAACCTAGCCGAAACAACATACTATTCTTCTGCAGTTCAATAACAACAACCCCAAGCAACTACACATGGAAAACATCTCGCGCCATATCCGTAGCACCATTTCAATTCCTCAAATCCACATTTCATAGCAAGCGTTTCACGACGTATAAGATTGAGTAGGAAGAACATAGGCATAAGCCTCAAAGGAATCGAATTGCACGATGAGGAATCAAGAAGGAAAGTACTCCTAACAGCCCTGTAGCCTCTCGAAGATAAGTACAGACGTCTCCATAACGATCCACAACTCTACTAGACTTGCTCATGACTCATGAAACCTAAGGGAACCTAGTGCTCTGATACTATGTTGTCACGACCCAAAATCCATAAGGACGTGATGGCGCCGGACATCATTGTCAGACAAGCCAATCATTAAATAATTAAGTTAAATTTCCTATTTTAGCATTTTGGAAATCATTACCTTTCACTTTATTACATAATAACTGAATAAAATCCGCTAAGTAAATACGACAGTTTAATATTCCATTTTTTTTTATAAAATATAACTCCCGAACACATCCCAGAATCCGGTGACACAAGTACATGAGCAATTACTAAGAATTTTACAAATTCTACAAAGTTTGTCCGAAATACAAATTGGACAAGGAATGAAAATGAAAATACAATACATAGAGGAAGATTCTGCCGACTGCGGGTTTTCTCCGAGTGATGCAGCTCGTTTAAGTCTTCAAATCAGCCATATTGCTTTGAAAGTACCTGTGCAACAAAATGCACAACAAGTGTAGCATGAGTACGAAAACAACGTGTACTCAGTAAGTATCCCGCCTAACCTCAGAGAGGTAGTGACAAGAGGTCGAATGTCACACTTGCTATAAGTCAATTTAGTATAATCAAGAGAGATGCTAGGCATGAGTATCATAGGCAAATTTAATAATAATCAGGGATAAGAAATATCAACTTCTTTCACATTTAACACATTAAATCTTCGTCATTTCAGTTGGTAATTTTACAACTTCTTAGGCCAATAAATAGTAATAATTACAGGAAATACGCAGCAATTATCATGCGCAAGAAAATGCCGAGGGTCGAAATGCGTTGACCAACAATAATATAATGTACACTGCCGAGGGTCGAATGGCCCGAACCATATATGCATCTATTTGCCCCGCTCGCGAATCGAACATCTGACGTGGTTAACATAATACTAGGGCTACCCCGCTCGCGAATCATACCTGCGACTCGGGTCCCCGTACAAATATACATAAATATAGGGTTATCCTGCTCGCGAATCATACATGCGACTCAGGCACCCAAAATTACACATATTCACACCGGTAAACCACATTTTTATCAGGAAAATTAGTTGTTCCATGAAGTGATAAAATTATCCTTTTAATAAACATGAGAATGTTATTTAAAACCTTTCTAGAGATTTACTTGCCAATTTCGACAGGGTTCCAAACCCTATAGATTTATCCGAAACACAATTATCCAAGGAAGAATCAATTCTCCTTCTAGGTGATTAAGAAAAGTAAACTCTATCCTTCTCAGAGATTTAGATACTAATTGAAAGCATCACATGATATTTTATTGACAAGGTCACAAGTACAACAAATAAAGCATTCTAGTGGTTCCTAGACTACCCGGACATGGCATAATAGTAGCTACGCACGGACTCCCGTCACCTCGTGCGTACTTAGCCCCCCGCAAATAATAGCATGTATTCATTTAGTTCACCTATGGGGACAATTCCCCCTCACAAAGTTAGAAAGGAGACTTACCTCGCTCCGAAATTCCATAACCGACTCCCAAGCCCTTCCGACAACTCCATTGGACGCACAATGCCCCAAAACTATCCAAATAACGACAAACCAATAAAAATATACTCTAATATTTGCAACAATTCAAATTATATAATTTCCCAACTCTGCTCAGTGAATTAACCAAAATGCCCTCGGGCTCCCATGCCCGAATACCGAAATTTCTCAAAGATATACCCTACCCATAGTCTTACTAACTCAAATATACAATTTACTCTAAATTTCATGCTCAATTTCGTGGTAGAAATCCAAAATAAAATTTCTAGGTTTTCTTCCAAAAATTCCATTTCCCTACTAATTTCCATGTTCAAATTCATGTAAGATCACATATTTAACTCAAAAATAGGAAGAAATCACTTACCTAGTGTTGCTTGGTGAAAATCCCTCTTTGAGCTCTCCAAAATCGTCCAAACCAAATGAAAGAAATGGGTCAAAACTCGTGTTTCAAACAATCTGCCCAGGCTTCATCGAGTTGTACCTTGCGTTGTGCAGGTTGTACATCCTATTACAATTTTTTCTTGTTGTACACCTTTTGTTAAAACGCCCATAGCTCCTTGTAGAAATTTTCAAATGACAAACGGTTTGAAGATTTAGAAACTAGACACGAAGATATTTTTTTGATAGGTTGTAAACTACATAACTCTTTATATATTCCGAGATATGATCTTCCAAACTCGGCTCCATGCATCAAAAAATTCTGTTGAAAATGCTTCACCAGCCATCTTCAATCGATCATAACTTTTTGATCAAATGCCCAAATCATGAATGGTTTAACTTTATGGAAACTAAAATTCAAGGGCTATAACTTTTATGTTTGAAAATTTTCATATTCCTCATAGATTTTGATATACGCTTCCAAAGTTAGCTCTTCGATGCATTAGTTGTTGTCCCCAAATCCATTCAGTTAACCTTCCGAAATCCACCCGAGGCCCTCGGGACCATAACCAATTATACCAACATGTCCCAAAACATGATACAAACTCGCTCGAGGCCTCAAATCACATCAAACAACGTCGAAATCATGAATCGCACTCCAATTCAAGCTTTATGAACTTTGAAATTTCAAACTTCTACATCCGATGCCGAAACCTATCAAATCACGTCCGATTGACCCCAAATTTTCCACACAAGTCATATTCGATATTACGGACCTGCTGCAACTTTCGGAATTTGAATCCGACCCCGATATCAAAAAGTCAAACTCTCGGTCAAACTTCTCAAAAACCTTCAA
The DNA here is from genome assembly GCA_005239525.1 of Nicotiana knightiana. Classification (NCBI taxonomy): domain Eukaryota; kingdom Viridiplantae; phylum Streptophyta; class Magnoliopsida; order Solanales; family Solanaceae; genus Nicotiana; species Nicotiana knightiana. Next base: position 48,488 of record ML428858.1, on the reverse strand, counting down.
ATTTCTATCTTTAGCCAAATGACTTCAAAATGACCTACAGACATCCGAATTCACTTTCAATGGTGCTCCCAACTCCAGAATCACCATACGGAGCTATTCCCAGTCTCAGAATCCCAAACGGACATCATAACATTGAAATGCCTTTCAACCCAGATTTATGAAATTCTTCTAAAATGCTATCTTCCATAATATACGCCGAAACGCTCCCGGGTTATCCAACTCCCGATCCGAACATACGCACAAGTCCGAAATCATCATACGAACCTGCTGGAACTTTCAAATCCTGATTCGAAGGTCGTTTACTCAAAATTCCAATCTTAGTCAATTCTTCCAACTTAAGGCTTCCGAAATGAGAATTTTCTTTCCAATTTGACTCCGAACTTCCCGATATTCAACTCCGACCACGCCTACTTGTCATAATTCCTGAAATGAAGCTGCTCATAGCCTCAAACCGCTGAACGAAGCACTGGAGATCAAAACGACTGGTCGGGTCGTTACAGAAATTCCTAAATTTAAGTGTCCTTAACTTCTGTGATTATAAGTCTAAGTTTAGGACCAAGTGTCCTTAACTTTTGAATTTAGAAATCAAAGTTAAGGACTAGGTGTCCTTAACTTTTCAACTTGGAATTCAAAGTTCAGGACACTTCTTTTGAACTTGTAAGTCAAAGTTCAGGACCATGTGTCCTTAACTTTTGAACTTGTAAGTCTAAGTTCAGGACCATATGTCCTGAACTTTTGAACTTGAAAGTCTAAGTTCAGGACCATGTGTGCTTTACTTTTGGACTTGAAACTTGAAATGCAGGACCAAGTGTCCTTAACTTTTCAACTTAAAACTTGAAGTTTAGGACCAAGTGTCCTTAACATTTCAAATTGAAACTCAAACTTCAGGACCAAGTGCCCTTAACTTTTGAACTTAAAAATCTAAGTTCAGGACCAAGTATCCTCAACTTTTGAAGTTGGAACTATAAGTTAAGGACTGCCTGCCCTTAACTTTTACACTTGTTAGTCTAAGTTCAGGACAAAGTGTCCTGAACTTTTGAACTTGTAAGTCTAAGTTCAGGACTATGTGTCCTTAAATTTTGAACTAGAAACTCAAACTTCAGGACCAAGTGTCCTTAACTTTTGAACTTGAAACTCAAACTTCAGAACCAAGTGTCCTTAACTTTTGAACTTGAAACTCAAACTTCAGAACCAAGTGTCCTTAATTAAGAAACGAGGACTAACTTCTAACTTTGATATTTTCAAAATTTTCAGGGGACAAACTGATATATATGCTGATGATAATGGTGTGAGAAAGAATCCATACAAATTGTATCATCAAAAAATCAGGAGCAAAATATTCTTCCTTGAGCTTTCAGATAGTAGCTTTGTACTTGATGATCAGGTTTGATAATTAGCAAGACATTTATTTTATTTATTCTTAATTTATTATTTTATGATTGATGGATTTGTTTTATTTTTTGCCTTTTTATGAAGCATATTGACATTGCCCTATATTATCTGAGAAAGAATGAATGTTACCACCCTCGCGACCATCATTTTCGTTGCACAACTACAGATATAGTTTTTGATAACTATACGCTAGAGATATATAAAGAATTCAATGAAGATGTTACATATGGGTTTTGGTGTGGTGATAATAAATTGGTTCTGACACCATATGTTTGGGGTGACAATCGTAGATGTGGAATTGCTTGGACAGAAGTTGACAAAATATTTTTTCCATGTCGGCTTCCTTCAGAAGATGATAATGCTTTGACACATTTTTTTTTGGGGTATTGGACTTGAATGAGAAAAAGATTGATGTGTATGATTCCATATATAGTGAGCCATATGAGGCAGGAATGAATCACATTGATGTATGCACGCATGATCCCCAACTTGCTAAAGTTCTCACAGTTTGAGAAAAATCACAAGTCTTTTGGAAATGCATTCCACAAATTTGATATTCAATGGCAAAGATCACCACACCAAACTGCATCATACGTATTGTTATTTTCTATATAATTTATATGTACTTTAGATTTATTGTTTAATTGACTCCATATCTTACATTTTTCTTAGGACCGATTGTGGTGCATTCCTAATCAATTATGTGGAGTTGTTGATGATGGGAAATGATGTGAAGAAATTCCAACCTGAAGACATAAAAGACTTTAGAAAAGAACTTGCAGCAAATCTCAGGGCACATGGAGAGTGAAAAAGAAATTCTGGTTATGATACACCACCAGAAAATGTTGGCGACTACTATGATAGTGAAAATGAAACTTGTTGTCCGAAGGAGCTGTAGTTTAGTTGTAAAGAAAGTCAGTTGTAGTTGATTTTTTGTATAAAATTGCTGTAAAGAATCCATATGAATTCTGAAATATCTTGTAAATTCCTCAAAAGTCAGTTTTATTTTGTTTGCATAACATAATTTTTTGTCACAGCTATGCAAAATTATAATTTCAGAAGTAATATGAAGGCATCATGTTATTAATTTCTTTGTTTCTGTCAAGTATTGCTTTGTCCATTTGCAATCCCTAAATTTAGTGTATTGAGCTTGTAAGTATTGATTTGTCCTTAACTTTTGAACGTGAAAGTCTAAGTTCAGGACCATGTGTCCTCAACTTTTGAAATTGAATCCTTAAGTTTTGAACTTGGAACTCAAACTTCAGGACCAAGTGTCCTTATTTTTTGTTCTTGGAGCTGTAAGTTAAGAACCAAGTGTCCTTAACTTTTGAACTTGTAACTCAAAGTTAGGGACTGCTTGTCCTTAACTTTTGAACTTTGAACTCAAACTTAAGGATTGTATGTCCTTAACTTTTGAACTTGTAAGTCAAAGTTAAGGACTACATGTCCTTACCTTTTGAACTTTGAACTCAAACTTAAGGACTGTCTGTCCTTAACTTTTGAACTTGTAAGTCAAAGTTAAGTTAAGGACTGCATGTCCTTAACTTTTGAACTTTGAACTCGAACTTAATGATTGTCTGTCCTTAACTTTTGAACTTATAAGTCAAAGTTAAGGACTGTCTGTCCTTAACTTTTGAATTTGAAACTTGAAGTTAAGGACTGTCCGTCCTTAACTTTGAACTTGTAAGTCAAAGTTAAGGAATGCCTTCCTTAACTTTTGAACTTTGAAACTTGAAGTTAAGGACTGCCTGTCCTTAACTTTTGAACTTTGAACTCAAAAGAAACAAAAAGAACAAATATATCAATTTGCAGAAAGAAATTTTGAAAATTCAGACATCTGCTCAAATAAGAATAATCTAAATGAATCCAACTTATAGCAAAAACTTAAAAGAGTCGATAAACATAAGTGGATATATCTACTATTCTCTATGCTTCCTTGAAAATGGATGGACTGCCGGAGAATATATACAAGTTGTTCTATTATGACCAATTCTTCTGCAACGACCACATTTGAATGTTATTTTTGATGACTCGGTAGCTGGAATATGACTTTTCCTCTTCCTTCTACCTGGTGGCACTTTGAAATCTGGAGGTTTAACAATTTGTGACTTAACACTCTTTGGTACAATCCAAGAATCAGTATTCCTATAGGATGTATTTGTCTTTCAGATGTTTTCAGCCAAGATTCCTTTAAGTACCAGTGCGAGCAAAAGTTGTACTTCTTGATGTTTCTTTTCTCGATAGCTGCAATTGCATGTATGCATGGTAATTCATCAAATTGAAACTGAAAACAATCACATGTTCTTTTGTTTAAATCCACCAAGAAAGTAATTCCTTCTTCTTCAACTCTAGAACGCCATAAATCAACAGGGAAGACCTTCAATGTTGAAAAATTATAAGTTAGTACATTATGTTAAATTATATTAAAATAATTACCTAAACACAGAACATAATACTTACATTCAAATTAAAGGCTAAATCTATTTTTTCTTCAATTCCTCTTCTACCCAACAAGAAACATCATAAAAAGTTCCTTCTGCTTCATTTCTTCTTTCATAAAACCACTGTTGTATATTCACTTGAATGAAATCCATCATTCTTATTATAGGAAGCTCCATTGCTTCTAATAGGACAAAATTCATTAACTCAACTATGTTTGTTGTGAGCATGTCATATCTTCGTCGTGGACTACAAGAACGTGCCCACCTTTTCCAGTGGTTCCTCCATCAAGTAGTCATAAGTTTTCTTATCTACTTTTGCTATATCTGACATGTAAAGATCAAATTCTTTGCGCCTGTATACTCTTGCAGCACTTTGAAAAAGTTTTATGACCTCACTTTTCACTTTTCTTCGCTTTAGGTTCTGCTCCAAATGATAGATACAAATCCCATGGTGGCTCGATGGCATATGCAATAGATTAATGCCTGTCTGATAAAAAAATTAAATTCTCACGGCTCCCAATTGCATTGCGAAGCTCACTAAAGTACCACTCATAGGAAAATTTGGTTATTTTCATCCTTTGAAACTGAAATCATTAAAACACCACGAAATTTTGACTTCAAAAAAGTTTCATCAACAGCAATCACTGGTCTACAATGAATCCTACCATATATTGATGATCCATATGCATAAAACATATAAAGAAACCTGAAAATACAGTATAAAAGAAGGTTAACAGAAGTTAAGGATAGGCAATCCTTAACTTAGACTAACAAGGTCAAAAGTTAAGGACAGGTAGTCCTGAACTTCAGGTTACAAGGCCCAAAGTTAAGGATAAGTAGTCCTGAAGTTAGACTAACAAGGTCAAAAGTTAAGGACAGGTAGTCCTGAACTTCAGGTTACAAGGCCCAACGTTAAGGATAAGTAGTCCTGAAGTTAGACTAACAAGGTCAAAAGTTAAGACAGGTAGTCCTGAACTTCAGGTTACAAGGCCAAAAGTTAAGGACAAGTAGTCCTGAAGTTAGACTAACAAAGTCAAAAGTTAAGGATAGACAGTCCTTAACTTAGAGTTACAAGTTATAAAGTTAAGGACATGCAGTCCTTAACTTAGATTTACAAGCTCAAAAGTTAAGGACATGGAGTCCTTAACTTAGACTAACAAGGTCAAAAGTTAAGGTCACCATGTCCTTAATTTTTTAACTTGCAATTCTAAGTTAAAGACCAAGTGTCCTTAACTTTTTGACTGCACACATGAAAGTTAAGGACAACACACCCTTAACTTTATAACTGGTTAAAGACAGCATGTCCTAAAGTTTATAAAACAGACTAATAAACTCTTTTTTGATTGTTTACCTGTTGTTGTCGTCTATATTTATGTTAGTTTATGTTCCCGGGTTTTTACTTCTCATCATATACAAGTATGAAGACAATAATTAATAATTATCTTCAGCAGTTCCTCTTATTAAAATGGAAGCACGTTGAATAGCACACCACGCCTTGTGATACCCAATGTCTAGTCCATGCAATTTTTGCATTTCTGCCATGACAAAAGCTGGTGTAACTTCAAACCTTGGGTCTCGAAGATTGTCGATAATGTAACCACTAATCAACTTTGAAGTTGAATGCCTTTGGTCAGCTTTCATAGTGTTAACAAAGCAGTCATGATCTTTCTCAATCTTTACTATCTTGAACAGTGTTGAATCTTTAATTCCGAAAGCACGCACACACCACCCACACCTATCATCATTGCATTTCAACGAATATCTTGTTGAGCTTGATCTAACAACCTTGAATTCAAAATGTCCTTTAATTGCTATATTCGAAAAACAGTTAATTATACTCTTCTTTTTGTCAAATATTGATCCCACTTTTATTTCATCCAACGAAGCATTTTCTCTTAATATCGTAGTTGGGGATTCTTTTTGTTTCGAATTTGACCTTCGTCTAGTTAGTTGAGTAGAGGTTTTTTCAGCAATTTCTTCGACTACCGATGCACTCTCTAAGACTTGAATACCCAAATCTTGTTCGTTGTCAATCTCTATAATGCTTTGTCCTTCTACTTGAATAGAATCAAATGTTTGAAGCACCTCTTCAGTTATTGGTTGAGCTTCAACCATATCTATTTCCATTATCTGTTGGCATTTGTTTTGATTGTCATGTTGAGTTTCTCTGTTGACATGTTCAAAGGTGCTTGTTGATCCAAAAACTCTTTTCGAAATATCAACAATGAAATAGCTCTTGAAGAGTGAAGGACTTTTTAGTAACTCTATACATGCGTGAAGATCTAAATCTTTGGATACAAGCATTCCCTTGCTTGTTCCCAGGTTGATATCAAACCATATCACTGCTTCAAACTTGTCTCTATCCAATTCAATAACTTCAAAGATCTATTTAATGAAATCTTCAAACCGAATTGCCTCAGCTACTAGAACAAGCTTTGTTTGATGATCAAGATACTTATAGTCTTCAGTCCATCTACCATTAAAAGCAACTATAATGCATATTATTTCCATCCTGCAAGTCAAGAGAATGGGAAACTCAGGACATATTTTATAGAGAAATCCTTGTATAATTAAGAATAGGTACTGTAAGTTCAGTACCAAGTTAAGGATCACGTGTCCTTAACTTTTGAACTTGGAATTCAAAGTTAAGGACCAAGTGTCCTTAACTTCAGGACCAAGTGTCTTTAACTTTTTAACTTGGAACTCAAAGTTCAGGACCAAGTGTCCTTTACTTATGAACTTGGAACTTAAAGTTCAGGACCAAGTGTCCTTAAGTTATGAACTTGGAACTGTAAGTTCAGGACCAAGTGTCCTTAAGTTATGAACTTGGAATTATAAGTTAAGGACCAAGTGTCCTTAAATTTTGAACTTGGAAATAAAAGTTCAGGACCAAGTGTCCTTAACTTTTGAACTTGGAAATAAAAGTTCAGGACCAAGTGTCCTTAACTTTTCAACTTGAAACTCAAACTTCAGGACCAAGTGTCCTTAACTTTTGAACTTGGAATTCAAAGTTAAGGACCAAGTATCCTTAACTTTTAAACTTGAAATTTGAAGTTAAGGACTGCATGTCCTTAATTTTTCAACTTGAAACTTGAAGTTAAGGACTATCTGTCCTTAACTTTTGAACATGTAAGTCAAAGTTCAGGACCAAGTGTCCTTAACTTTTCAACTTGAAACTCAAACTTCAGGACCAAGTGTCCTTAACTTTGATCTTGAAACTTGAAGTTAAGGACTGCCTGTCCTTAATTTTTCAACTTGAAACTTGAAGTTAAGGACTGCCCGTCCTTAACTTTTGAACATGTAAGTCAAAGTTCAGGACCAAGTGTCCTTAACTTTTCAACTTGAAACTCAAGCTTCAGGACCAAGTGTCCTTAACTTTTGAACATGTAAGTCAAAGTTCAGGACCAAGTGTCCTTAACTTTTCAACTTGAAACTCAAGCTTCAGGACCAAGTGTCCTTAACTTTTTCAATTCAATTTGCAAAATCAGGACACTATGTCCTTAATATTAGTAACAACGGTCATGCTAAGGACATCAAAACCTTAACATTATGTGCTTAATTTTTATAGAATTATCACAGGGCGCGATGTCCTTAACCTTATCAATCCAGAAATTCAAAAAAAAAATCAAATTCCTAGTAACGAAATAAAAATCAATAGAAACACACAAAAGCATAACTTACTGTAAATTTATGTCGATTTTTAGACGAGAAAGTTGAATTCTATAGTTTCAAATCGGAAGAGAAGCTTATGCAATTCTATAGTTTGAAATTCGACGATCATAGTCTCTGTTGCTGCTGAAGTTAGTTACGTGCTGCTGCTGATCGTTAATAAAAGCGTAGGTATAAGTTATAGCAGAAGGGTATTTTTGTCCAGTTTGGTAAAAGTTTATTAAACCAATGGCTAAAGACTAAAGACATTTAAAACACCGGCTTTAAAAGTGAAGACATGTGCTCTTAATGGCTATTTGTGCACACCCCTAATTCTGACGGCCCTTTCTTAAACCCCATCCTGGATATACAAACTCACCCGCCCCAATTATTTTAAAAAAAACCTCGTCTTCTGCTTAAATTTCAATCGCCACCTTCGGCTCCGACAATATTACCGGCAGAATATTCTGTCTTGTTTTTTTCTTTCAATGTTGCTTTTTCTGCTCTCTTGTTTTATCACTGACACACATAATTACACACACTTATCTTCTCAAATTAATTATTATTGAAATTAGAAGAATCAGAAAAAAATAGAATTGGCAAAGAAGAACAATCAATTCTCATTTTCTAAGTGTTAAAAAATCTCCATTATTAATAGTCCCAGACATACAGATTGCTAATACTAGCAAAACAGTCATCACATATAAGACATTATAAAGATCTCCATTTCTTACATAGAAAAGTCTTCTTCAATTAACAACCACAATTGCGATATCACTTCTTATTTGAAGAATTTGTTGCATAAGTTCGCAAAATTGAAGTAAAAGTGCTATTTTGGATACATTTTTCTAAAATAGGAGTGTCCGAGAAGGATTAATGTAAAATGAATGAGTGATGTCGTGCTATAATTTCATATATTTTGACGTTATTTTATGCTACTTGCTTGTTGTTCGGATGCTAATTTGTGCGACAATTGCGCTTAATAGAGTTTATTTCACGTGTAGGATTACTTGGACATGAATTGGAGAAAGGTTGCACGGAATGGTACCTCAGAGCTACAAAATAGAGCAATAAAAGAAGAAGTGCAAGGCAACGAACCAGTAGTTCCATAGAGAGTGCAAGGCATTGTCCAGGGCACTCTCATTGTGCTCCAAACAGTGCCTTGCGCCGAAACAATGGTGCCATAGACTGTTCCTCGCGCTGACGATGCCATCTGAGCAAATTTTAATTCCTCATTGGTTTTGGACATGTAGAATTCGGCTCCTTCCCGCTTCCCCTATAGATACCCCTTAAAGTTAGTTTTTTGGAGGAAGAAACATAATTAGATAGGGGATTCGACCCAAATAGGCAAGAAAACACTAGGAGCAAGGAGGAGAATTCTTCTATGAGTTTTTCACTTCGTTATTCCTATTTTCATTATTTGGTTATGAATTTTAGTATTGTAGTTTTGCATACTATTATGAATGGCTAGTTTTTTATCTAGGATTTTGATGGAACCTTTTGTAAGATAAATTCTCGTTATTTTTTTTATATATATGAGTGAACCATTAGATTTCTCTACTTGTTCAACTATGCGTTTACTGCTGTTGATTGAACGACTATCAATTGACTGTGCCTAGTTAGTGTGTATTACTTGAGAGAGGGCACATGTTTTTTAGGAAGTTTTTTTTAACAACATCACTCCTAACATATGTGAGAGATCAATATGGAGGGTTTAAAGGCGGGATTAGAGATAACGAAACTTTGGTGCGATCGTAGTGAGTGGTGAATTGGTGTCAGCTAGCATAGTTCGAGAGAATATGTCTAGTAAATTGTGGCAGTTGCTCGAGAGAGAATTACGACACCCGAAGTACTCACGATCGGTAGAGAACACTTAGGCGAAATTATAAAAGACGTATAGGGAATGATTCCAACAACTGGGGAAATCATAACTCTAGACCTCCTTAATTGTTTCTCCAACCCTTAGTCTCCATATTTATTAATGTACTACTTTAATTTGTTGGTTAATCAGTTAGACATAAGAATCTTAATATTTATAACTTTGAAATTGTTCGAACTTGTCTTGTGAGTGATATTGAACAGTTATAGTGAAACCTTAGTTCTCTGTGAGATTCGATTCCGTATTTTTAGACCAGATTATATTTGCAGCGACCGCTTATCCTTTTTAGGACTAGAGTTGAGCGTGATCAATGAGTAATTATTAGCATGTTTTAGCCAAGCTTCTGCTTATTTTGAGACAAAAGTGTTTTTCAAAAAAGTACTTTGGTGAGAGTCAGTTTGTGAAGCACTTTTGGGCAGTAATTAATATTTGGTCAAGCTTTTGAAAACTGCTTCTCAAAAGTGTGTTTTTGGAGAGACTATATTTTTCTCCTTCTCAAAATTGCTTATGCTTCTCCTCAAAAACATTTTTTTCCTTCTAAAAGCTTGGCCAAATACCTCAATTTTGATCAAAAGCACTCTTTGTCCAAAAAAAACTTGGCCAAACAAACTATATATCCGGTTCGTTCCTATCAGTTTGGCCTTCAATATTCACGAAAACAACACTTTGTTCTTCTTCATAGAAAAGGAGACAAGAATAAGGGTAATAATTGCGCGGGGCACCCTATTTGGTCGCCCCCATTTAACTTATACCCGCTTTTTTAAAATTTTTTAACTTGTACCCACTTTTTAAATAACTTCAGCTCCCTTTTCCCTCGTTGAGCTGAAGTTCACCAGTTAAGCTGAAGTTCGCCAGTTATAAAGACAAAACTTCAGCATACGAGGCTGAATTTCCCCAGTTACAAAGAGCTGAAGTTTCCCAGTTACAAACTTCAGCTCTAGAGCTGAAGTTCCCAAGTTATAAAGACAACAACTTCAGCATACGGGGCTGAAGCTCCCCAGTTACAAAGACAAAACTTCAGCTCTAAAGCTGAAGTTTCCTAGTTACAAACTTCAGTTCTAGAGCTTAAGTTCCCAAGTTATAAAGACAACAACTTCAGCATACAACGCTGAAGTTCCCCAGTTACAAAGACAAAACTTCAGCTCTAGAGCTGAAGTTTTGTCTTTGTAAACTGGGGAACTTCAGCCCCGTATGTTGAAGTTGTTGTCTTTATAACTTGGGAATTTCAGCACCGTATGCTGAAGTTCCCCATTTACAAAGACAAAAACTTCAGCTCTGTAACTGGGGGAACTTCAGCCCCGTATGCTGAAGTTTTTGTCTTTATAACTGGGGAACTTCAGCCCCGTATATTGAAGTTCCCCATTTACAAAGACAAAAACTTCAGCTCTAGAGCTGAAGTTCCCCATTTACTAGAGCTGAAGTTCGCAAGCTACTTCAGGCCCGTCTACTAGAATGCTGAAGTTTTGCGTGATTGCCTTTGCTACTTCAGTCTCGCATGCTGAAGTTATGCGCAAAAGCGAGTACGGATGCAATTTTTTTACAAAGCGGGTATAAGTTAAAACGTGGCATAAAAAGTGGGTACGGATGCAAAAGCCCGAGAATAAAGTGAGGTGGGTTTAACTGTTTAGCCCTTTTTTAGGTGGGTTGGGTCAAAATTCAGTTTTGAGTGGATTTTTTTAATTTGGGAAGGGCTTATTTTTGGGCCAATCAGATTATGCCACGTAATAAATAAATATTCGATTAGAGGACCGTTAATTTTAAGGGCAAACTTGAGCTAAAAAGAAAACGGCAATTTTCATACCAAATTCATACCTTAGAGACAATTTTAGCCCTATTCCGTAGAAAGTATGAAGGACAAGCAAAACTTGGTCGGTTAATGAAATACCTTCATCTTCAGCCGAATGTTAGGAATTTCATCACACAAATCATTGGTGAAATAACCATTACTGATCCCTTCAAGTTATATGGAGGTAAGAAAGAAAAATAAAATGTAGCCTAACTTTTGTTGTAGCTGTATTTCCTTTTTATCTAAATTTTGTATATGTCCTTATTCTACGTATAAGACTACCCCTATGCCTCAAATGTTATTTCTTAACAATCCCTAGGTCGTTGAGTAATATTAGTAAAATATGGGTTGAGAAAACAGCAAAACCAAAAGACAAAATCAAGATTCAGGTCTGTAGCATATTTGTCCAAGGGAAGAAGAAGAGGGAAAGCAGCGGTAGAAGAAGAATGAGAGATACGACAAAAATGAAAGCACTGAGATCTGGGTTAGTGGTAATTGGAGCTGTTGCATTTGGTTACCTCAATTTGCAGCTAATGTTCAAGCCCTTTCTTGAGAAAACACAGTCACAACAAGCTCTCCTCCGCTCTGAATCCTCCCAACAACAACAATCCGAGTCAGACCAAAGCTTATGACTATTTCATTTTAAGTTATGCTTTTGCTATTTTTCTTGATCCCATGTGGAATAACTGGTTCAATTTTTATAATTTTCAGCCCTGTAGCTCTTTTCTTATAATTCATTCGTTAAAGGTTATGGCGTCAACTCATTGTTATCCATGGTATGTAGGCCCAGAGGCGGAGCCAAGATTTCAAACTTATGGGTTCGGGATTCTAATCGTTAAAAGTTACTGGGTTCTAAATTAATCATTTATACATATTCAATGGATTTTGTAAGACAAACACATGATTCGAATCAAAGTTACTGGGTTCTAAATTAATCATTTATACATATTCAATGGATTTTGTAAGACAAACACATGATTCGAATCAAAGTTACTGGGTTCTAAATTAATCATTTATACATATTCAATGGATTTTGTAAGACAAACACATGATTCGAATCAAAGTTACTGGGTTCTAAATTAATCATTTATACATATTCAATGGATTTTGTAAGACAAACACATGATTCGAATCAAAGTTACTGGGTTCTAAATTAATCATTTATACATATTCAATGGATTTTGTAAGACAAACACATGATTCGAATCAAAGTTACTGGGTTCTGCCGAACCCGGCCCCGACACTCTACTTCCGCCACTGTATGTAGCTGATCCTAATGATTGTTAACTATGTTTGTGACAAAGTAGGAGTCAGGAATACATGCAAAGGGATTAAGAGGATACTAGAGTGTTAATCCTAGGACTTGAACTTGTGAAATAAAGCTATTTTTTAACCCCTTTGCCGCTAAAGTTGTTTTTCCCCCTATAGTTTTTGCCCTATTGTGCAATGTGATTTTCTGGCCAAGGGGATTCAATTGAACCCCTTGACGGACACCTAGCTCCATTCGTGGTTTGTCCGACCAAATGGTGGATTCAGTATTTTAAGTGAGTGGGTGGAGTTGCAATGTGTCCGACCAGTGGGTGCATCTGCACAACGGGGCAGTCCTGGTAAATCATCCCATTTTTGTGTCAAAAGCTCTTTAATGGATTAAAGTCTTGTCCATAGAAGTCTGAAGTTGAAACTTCTTCTAAAGTAGAAAGGAAAAAAAAATTGTCTTTGGATGTCGAACAAGGCAGTTATTTCTTGGCCATGCTAATAAAGGATAGGAGGTTAATCTTTCTCTAGTTTTTATTTTTTCGTTTCAGTTTTATGTGGTATTTGATATTGTTAGTAATGCTGCAGTGCTGATCGTGTGTTTGGTTGTGAGTGGGATTAAGGAAGTCAGGGTCTTAAGAAACATAATTTGGCTTGGGATAGAGAGTTGGAAATGGGGACTCTATCAAGCTTTGGTTATTTGATTATTTCTACGGACTGTATCTAATAGTAGCCCCATGTTTTGGTGAGTGGTTAAATTACTGATTTTCTTTTCGGCGATTTTGACCAATTTTAGCTTCAACTCATTCTATTTCAAGAGCTAAGGAGTCAATGACACTTGGTATTAGGTATAAGAGGGAGTAGCCGTAGGTGACATGAAAATGATCATTGATTTCTTGAGCTGCTAATCTGCTATACATATGGTGGAATTTTACGGCAGTGCCATGTTTGTTATTGTGCAACAGTGTTTGAGAACATAGGTTTAGAAGTTTACTTTGACATCTGAGGTTAACATATACATGGGGAAAGTGAAAATCATATTTAAGTAGCTCGCCACTGGAGAGTGTTAGGAGGCTATTGTGAGAGCTTGCCTTGAAATTTTCAACAATAGTTTCTCATAAAGCCTTGTGAGAAGTTCAACTACTGGTTTGACATGTTGTTGGAGAAATTTCTCCTATTGACCAACTTCAACCATTTCCATTTACTTAATAACCAGGACTTATGTATTTGAAGTGATGCCACCTACCAAAATATGTGGCGGAAGTGAGGACCTGAATGGAGAATCTGAGATGCAATTGTCTTAGGTGTCTACATTTTGCTTCCATAGTGGCCTTTTGATGGCTGTATCATGGTTGTTTTTATACAATGGTGTGGACTGGAGAAATAGAAGCTTGGAGGGATAGTAGAAGCTCGTAAGGAGACACCGACCTTAACTATTTATCTCACTTGGAGGAAGATAAAAAATGCAGTAACTCACCCTTGAGAACTTCAGGACTTTGGAGATGCACATCATGAGTTTGATCCTTGCTGCAGACAAAATTTTAGTATTTAAGTGTTGAAGAGTAGAAGGGCAGGTCCATTATCCACTGAGTTCCAAACCGTGCGCTCTCGGTTACGAAAAAAAGAAGTAGCTAATCCCTCGAGAAGCGTAGGATGGTATCAGACATGTGGCTTACTTGCCAAAAGATGTATCAGAAGTGGGGACCTGAATAGAGAATTTTAGATGCAGTTGTTTTGGTTAGTAAGGATTTTGATTTAGATACTAATCAGGAGTTTCTTTTGAAGATCAACAGAGCAAGAATTAATTTGGGAGATTGGATATAAGCTGGTTGATAGTTAGCAGCATTTTAACATTAGATACCTCAGTTCACAAATACATACAAATTAATAAAGGGAGATGCTTGCTTGGTGTAGATTCTGTTTCGAGTCAGGAGAAGAACTGAATCTGCTTAGAGTCAGCTAAGATTCAGAATAGTTGTCTGGAGTGTAGCCTCTAAATCTTTTCTGTTCATGCATTTACTTGACTTAAAAGAAACTAGTACTTATTAAAGGATGCTACAGTAGTCTTAAGATTTTAAGGGGGGTGAGAAGAAGAAATGTTAGGAAATCTCCTAAAGCTATGATATGGGAGCCTTGCAGATAAAGAAATAGAGATGGCAATGCGGCGGGGCGGGTTTAGCCTTAACCCGCAAAGACTTCAACCTTCCCCGACCCGCATAGCAAGTTTTCTATTTTCAACCCGCCCCGCCCCGCAAAGCAAAAATTTTAAGTTATATATTGATTGTATGAAAATTTTTAATGTACTACTTTTGAATTTAAGTTATATATTCACTGGAACCCATCAAACATAAAAGTAGTACATCAAATCTTGAATTTAATTTTTAATGTTTCTAACGTTGCAAAACTGATCCATCAAAATTTTTAAGTAATAACAAGCTTTAGATGATAGTTATACATTATGACTGGAACAAAAAATTAAATAGTGTAATCATGGGTTAATGATATAAAAGAAATGTTTACTTAAAAAGGTTTAAAAATAAAGAAGTAAAATTAAACAAGAAAATGCTTTGCAAGATATAGCTGAAAAGTAAAAGCAGAAAAATAGAAGGAGAATGGGCCTTGTACATACTATAGCAGGTAGGAAACCTGCAACCGCCCTGCATTAAATTTTCAAAAAACAGTTTCAACCCGCCCGCAACCGCAACCGCCCCGCATAAGATCAAACTCGCCCTGCCCCCGCACCCATACTCCCCATTGCCATCCCTATAAAGAAACCGCCATACAGTTTGACAGTAGGAAGTGGGGGAGAAGGGAAGGCAAAGGAATCTAGTTTTGTGTGGTTCAGGAAAATGATGAAAGTGGCACTCATCACTCCACAATATCTAAGTCTAAGTTTGGATGAATGAGGGCCCTAATACTCCTCATTGACAATCATGTTGGAGTAGCTGTCAGTCATAATTATGTTTATTGGCTATCTATTACTTTGTTAACAATGCATAATACATCTCACATAATTGCAGTACATTTGCATTTGTGTGAAGAAGCATGCTTTCACTCATACATATGGTGACATAATTTTAAGGCAGAATACATAGACACACACTTAAACTATCAAAGAAATTTTACTTCAACACCTCAATTAAGCTATTTTCCAACGAAATACTTTTACTATACTTTTATTGCACCACTTTAACACGTCCGACGTGAGCTTATAAAAAATTTTCACGCGGGTGATTAGGGCTTTTTTGGTCGTTTGTTGTTTTAGGATTTTGTAAAGAGGGTTAAAATTAGGAACAAGGTAATTAAGCTGGTGAAATAATCTATGTATCATTGTAAAAAACGTGTCAATTTTTAATTGGTTAGATTATCCATGCTGGACGCGTGAATTTTTTTTATAAACTATAATTTTAAACAGATGGATATAAAAAGGAGACTCCTTGATGCACATGTCATGTCATCTGATTGTTTTCACTACATTTTCAACATTTGTAAGCTATAATTTTACTCTTAATGTTGGTATTTATTGCTTTATCTATCAATACTGACCTGACAAGAGAAAAGGTTTGGCCACAATAGGAAAGTTTAGCAATTAACCTCTTCGAATAAAAGGGAGTTGCGTACTTTCTTCCTCAAATATGAATTTAGCTTCAAATAATATTAGTCGTTCGTTTATTTATTTAGCAACCTTTTCTTTGGTTGTACTGTTGCTTGTCCAACCTCAATGATGAGGGAAGTTATGTTTTGTACTATATACTGAGATTTCCTTTTCATGACAATGTTGGTTCTTTACTTATCAATAGCCTGGCATGTTGGGAAAGTAGAACGTAAATGGCAAGACAAAGCTAAGTGTAAGAAATTGGATCATCGTCCAGATCCTGCTAGAGTTTTTAAGAGTTTTTTATTTGGATCGTCGGTTGGCATACTTTTGGGTTGTTTTGACATAATTCCATTACTTGTAAAATATAGAAGAAAAAAGAAAGAGTTCTTAAGTAATTGACCTTAGGTGCCACCCCTGATAATATCGAATGCCTTGCTTTAAACCACCAAATTCTGTATGAGTAGTAGCTTAGACTTTAAGAAAATTGAATAATCCGCTCCTAAGTCGTTAATAAAAAAATTTCAATCCGTTCCCCGTCCGTTAATCCGATATCAATAAGCCATTAAGCTTCGGTTTTCGATTTCGATTCGGTTTTGAACACCTCTAGCTTAGAAGCACGTCTATAATGTCATACATGCGCATTCCGCACCTGTATATATAACACTATCTTTGACATGAACACTATCTTTATATATAAAAGAACATACAAATATATTGACTGAACATCAAATTTCAGCAAGTAACAACTCTAGATTAAAGGCAACTAAACACTCACAATTTAAAAATCCTAATACATTTGATGTATTTTTCACCACTAACTTGAAATCTTGAATATGATTGTGGTTGACTTTTCATCCACATTTGCTAGTTTGCAGCTTGATAATGTCATTGCAGAGAATGATCAATGAGCAGAACTTAGTAATTAATATTCAAGATCAAAAGAAAAAAAAACATAGTTTCTTTAACTTTACTTCAAGATGGAGTTCGGCGAAGCAACATCACAAATGCCTATTATAATTTCTCATCACTGTAAAACCTTATAACTCCACATTTATAATTCAAAAAAACTGTCGGTTGAAGCATTTGATTAAAAAAATAAATAATTTCTGTAGAAATCAAGGCTGATGAGATGTAAATTTCCCTTGGGATGACAACTCAGAACTTTCCATGAAATAGTCTTAAATGATTAATTTTTTAAGGAAAGACATCATACCAAGTATTTTGTTTAAAACATGTATGTCAATCTTGAGAGACCTTGGCCAATGAAGTCAACTTAGAACTTTCCTTGAAATATACCTAAATGATTTTAGTAGTATATACCCTTGCGGAGGCAGGATCTCCGCGAAAGAAGTTCAAACAAAAAAAAAGTTATAAACGATTGTAGCTAGTAGGAATTGAACATTAAGTTACACTTTTGGGCTGTGTCAAGAAGATTCAAAACTTAGTATATAAAAGTAAAAAAATAAATTATACCTTATACATACAGTGTAATTTTTCGGCGAAGGGAGTTCGAGTGAACCCCTTCCGCCCCTAAATCCACCCCTGAGTATATATATTAGACATTTTAAGTAAGGGGGGTCAAATGAACAGTCAATATTGAGAGACCTCATTAGCAAGAGAAAAAGGGAAATCTCATTACTTGTATTTAACTAAGACTAGACATTATACACAACTGATACGTTATGTTGTTCAGAGCTTAGTTGGATATTAATTAATGTGAGTCAACACTTGAAGATCCTCGTAGATTAATGTGGTATAATTCTATCTTCGGAAAATAAAATTCATTTATTCTCTTCCTTTGGTCTCTATTTGTTTGAGTTAGCGCCCTGTTTGAAAGTTTAAAAGTTTGTCTTTAATGGTTGGCTTTTTCCTTTTTTTTTACCTAAGTTTACTTGGGGTAAGATGGCCGGTGAATAGAGGAAGATGAGATGAATACGCTGCAACTTCAATCTCTTTATTTTTTGTTCTACATTGGGAACTTTGATTGAGAGGGTACGATAAAATTACCTTAATTACTTTTTTCAATTCAAATAATTTTCATTAGTAAATTGTTGCATTTAATAAAAAATATTAGTGTTTTTTTATCGATAAATATAAAAATTAATCGGAAAAATTTAGGACTATTCCATATAATTAACTGTTGAAAAAACTAGACTTACATCACTTGGAGCAAAATGTCAATTTCATATTGTCTTCTTAGTTATTACTCCAATATTTTTATGTATGTGCATAGAGTTTTTGAGATAGAAATGAGAAGCAAATTAAATATTACGTTACGTGAAATATAAATGACAATGAATTGGCGATGAAAATTTAAACAGCTAGGATTACAGAAAGTAAGAGAAGAAGCTGACGAATTTGACACGTGTTATCAACTTAAAAGCCCTAATTTAATTAAAACATTTTTGGATAGCATATATATAGCCGTGTCTCATGCCGTCAGCAACATATATGAACGCCTGTTTCTCTTTCCCGCTCGTGACACCATTTAATTTGGGACCCATTTTCTTCAAATCACTGAATGATTACAGCTAATGATTATACTTAATTACAAGTATTTAGAACAATAGCTAATGGTAAAAATTTACCCATAAACAAAAGTTTATTAGGAGTTCTAAGTCTATTTTGTAGGATTTTGAGGATCTTAGATAAGGAAGTTGATGGCAAAAAGATTGGAGAAATTTCTGTGTATTGAATCAATTATCTATACATGTATATATACACTTTGATCGTTGAATAAAACAAAATATTATTTATACTTGTCCTAATTTTATTTGTCTAGTCCTCTAACATAAAAATTATATCCTAATAATATTATTCCCTCACGTGTCCACGTGTCATTCTGGTGGGCTGAGAAGCTTCCATTAGGCTTCTATCAATTTATCAAATCAAAGACTAGGATTTGATCCATCAAGAGAGAGATGGGTGGTTGTGATCAACTGAGCCAAAATTCCCTCAATTAAAGGCAGCCGACACACAACTTAGGTTATATCGAAAACTCCTTAGTTTGATCGATTTCTCTTCTCCTTCCGTCTTCTTCTTCCTTCATTCGTGAAACCATTAATGTCCAAATTAGGTTAGGGTTTTGAATCTCTAACACTATTAAATCAAATTTAAATAGGTAGAGAATCGGAATAACCAACATTATCATTTTCTAGCATTCTGCATCTTGTGTCTTCGTACTTTTATTTCTCCATTAAAGATCAAAAGAGTAATTAGGAAAGGTAGTATGGGAAGAAAGGGAAGTAAGAGGTCACTTATACAGAGGAGGACAGTAGAAAAATAACTGAAAATTGTGATTATTAGAATTCATTCAGAAAAATTATTTGATTAATGCAATAGCAATGCTTTCACCTCAATAAACACATATTTTCTTTTATGTATGAAGAAGGAGGAGATTTGGGTGCCCCCTACAGTTTGATACCTCATTTTCTTTCTAACGGCACCATTTATTCTTTTCGATTTATTTAACGTATCGTTAAGATCTTAACGGAAATAGCTAGAATATTACGTAAGTAGTATTATTTTGATATTATTATTTAAGAGTACGTGCAAAACAAATAGAACGGTTACTGTTGGCCCTTACAATAAGTCCTATTTATCGAGATCCTCCTTTTGTGAAGTAGTTTTCTCGCTAGAGTTGATATTCGAAGATAATGCATATTTGGGAGTATCCCCCAGTATTCGAGTTTGATTGAAAAGGAACCTCAGATATTATTGAATTGATCTTCGATGCTAATTCATAATCGGCCTTGATTCTAAGTTAGCACGATTCATTGTTGCCTCGTTAAAAACCTTGTCGAAAAACCCTTAAAGACTATTAGTTATAGTTAAATAAGGTGACAAATGTCATACATTTATTGGCTTGGTATAAATATTCGGTGCGGATAAATTTTACGAATATTATATTGAATGTCGGACACAATCTTTGCATTTAGCGTTGTAAAGTTGCTTTTTTATCAGGAATTATGTGACTGATAATTATAGTATGTTTGGCTAAGCTTCTTTAGACCAAAATATTTTTTTGTTGACAAAAGTAGTTTTCTTTTTCCAAAGTTAAGACATTTCGCCAAGATTTTAGAAGGAAAAAAGGTATTTTTGAGTAAAAATAAAATTAGTTTTTGAATAAACAGAAAAAATAGTTTTTTTTTCAATAGTATTTTAAAAAAAACCTTTTTTGAAATAACTGATTTAAAAAATTTGGCCAATTAAAAAACAGAATAGTGGATCAAAAAAATTCTTCTATTTTTTGGTAAAGAGTAAGTTGATGAAGTGGAGTTCGAGAGGACAATAAACTCTTTTAATTTATTTGGACCTATTAATTTTCTTTCATATTTATCTCCTTAGTTCTTTTTTTATATTTTCTCAATTATCCGGATCAATGGTGTTATGATTTATCAAATCAAATCAATAGTGGTGTATGTGGCTTCTAATATCTAATTTTACTAAAGCAAGCATCAGTTGTCAAGAACTTTGTCTTTTAGCAGCTTCAATTTTTTTAGAGCATTTTGAATTAAAAAGTTGGGGAGGTCTAATATCTGAATGGGCAAATTAACTTAAATTTAAATATTGAACTATAAATTTCGTATTTCTTTTTCCCTCATAATTCTATATTCATTACAAATTTCGAGCCAAAATAATAGGTAGAATGGTAGTACACGACAATTTTGTCTATTTTCTTTCTCTTTTCTAATGGAATTTTCTTTTTCTTTTTTCTCGTATTAAATTAAAAAAATGATTTCCACAACATCCAAATATGGTTCATTTTAAAGTGGGGTTCGTGCAATATTTCCTACTCCATTGACCTTTATTTGACAAAGGTTGAATTGAACAAGGGTGGACCTGTAGCCATCTTATCCTCGCCCTATCTTGCCTTCCTATCTTGAAAATAAAGCAAATACTCCAAATATCTTTTTTAATTTACAGCGTTGTGAATTTTAATCTCGTAGCATTTATGATAATGAACTCTAAATATCTTATTTTGTTCAAACAACAGATGTAATTTCCTAAATTACAATGTTAAAAATGGGAATAGTGAAACATTTAAAGATATTCACTTGGTTTATTCTAAACAAGAAAGGAATGAAGAGATTTAATCCTCATTTTCGTATATTGGGACATAATTTTATTCATGGTCATTTGAACTTTTGTTTTTGTTACCTAATAGTCACCTTTTTTTTTTTATTCAACTTTGTGTTCGTTACACAAAAATCACTTTTCTTTCTTTTGTTACATAAAAATTATTTTACTTTGCTCTAGTTATCACATATTTTTACTTGAAAAGTCTATTATGCCCTTGATATTATATAAACCTTCATATTTATGTAATACCTTCAATATTATATACTATATAATATATTTTTACCTGTGTATTTTTTTTATAAATAAAATAACTTAATATTATTTTATTTATTAATTTTATAATATGTTCGTATATATAATTTTTCTAACTTTAATTTTCAAGATATATTAGTAGCGTTACAAAACTACTTTTTTTTCAGCAATTTTTTTTTTGAATTTAATTGAGCGACCAAAGTTGGTCGATAATTTCCGACCAACTTTGGTCGGTATGCCCTTCCGGCCTTCAAAGTACCGACCACACGTTAATGATCGCGTTTTGGACGGTTATTAGCCATTACCGACCAACTTTGATCGATTTTTTTGGACGATTTTTCCCGAATTTTTAGTAGTATAAATTTTCAAATAATCAATTGCCCAAGTAAATCCTCAAGAAAATATCCCATCAAATTCGCATATAGAGTTACCTAGAGAATTTCCTTCAGATTAACATATGATTATATCCTCATTTTTTTTGTTTGTTTACCTACAAATTTTCTCATGGAAGTGTACTTGCCGATTTATTTCTCTATTAATATATATTAAAGTTACTGACAAATTTAATAATACTACTAATATATTTTGAAAATTAACGTTAAGAAAAAAATAAATATAGGAATATATTATAAAAAATAATAAATAAAATAATATTAAGTTATTTTATTTATAAATAAAATACATAGTTAAAATATATTATTCTATAATATATAATATAAAAGGTATTACATAAATATGAAGGTTTATATAATATCAAGGGCATAACAGACTTTTCAAGTAAAAATGTGACTTTTGTGATAATTAGAGCAAAGTAAAATAATTTTTTTGTAACAAAAGAAAAAAAAGTGACTTTTGTGTAATGAACGCAAGGTTGAGTGATTTTTACGTAACAAAAAAAAAGTACTTTTGGATGACAAACACAAAAGTTCAATGACCATGGATAAAATTAACTCCTAGATTGAGTTAAATACTTATAACCGTAAAACTTATACTTTTGACACAATACATTCTTTACTAATAATAAAGTCTACCAAATATTTGAGATCACAAAGATTGTCTAAATCTAGATTTTAATTATTTCTAATAGAAAGGTAACTTTTATATATATAGAAGTCCTAACAATACTTACTTTGCTAAACTCATGTCCTTTCCCTTGAAAACTAAAACTCCCAATTTTCAAAAATAGAAAAAAATGTTTTATCAGAATTAAGGTAAAAAAATTATTCGTATAAGATGGTTACATCAAATAATTTAACTTTACTAGTAAAAAATAATACTACTACTTATATGCATGGAAAAAAATAATTTTAAATCATTGATTAAAATTTTTTAAAATTTTTCCCTTTTCTTTTGCATTTATTTCTTCAAGAATGTGTTTGGACAGAATTTGCCAGTTTCTGAATTTTTTTTAAACTGTTAACAGGTAAAATTTTGAAATAAGTTAAAAAATTCCATACCATAAATGCAGTACTATTATTTTAAAAACCTTACTAGATTTGAAATTTAACCCTTGATTACTAGTGCCACCCCTTACAAATACAAAGTACACTCATCACTTCCCATTTATTTCACCCAAACTCTTTTCCTCCTTTTCACCATTTTCATTCTTCCATGTTTAATACCTTGCTTTCTCCACACCCATCTCTTTTTTAACTAATCTTTACTAAAAATAAAACATCAAACTTAATAATTCTTGTGTTGTGTTACTCTTTTAGCAAGTAAAGAACCAAGATAAAAGAACATTGATTCGAACCGACTTGTTATGATTATTTCCCCTTCATTCTTGCTTGAACCCCACAACTCTTCTTTGCTTTACTAATTTCATTTTATTATAAAGTTTGTATTTTTTTTTTGTTCAAGAAATTCACAACAATGGCTGAAACCCCATCTCAGAAAGAGTATGAAAAAGTTACTTTCTTGATTGTTGTTAAGAAAATGAAGAGATTCAGGCTTTTTGAGCCCTCTTTGAGCATTCTTGGATTCTTTTTAGTTATATGTCTTGTTCTGTGCTTTGCCTTGTTGGATTACAGAAGTGTGGCTAAAGTCTTGAAATTTTCTGCAGAGTCTCAGAGGTTTTTATGGTTGAGGTTTAATAGGCCTAATTATATTGCTGAGAGTAAAAGAGTTGATTTTTTGAGTGAAAATGGCAGTGTTTGTAATGTGTTTGATGGTGATTGGGTTTGGGATGATAGTTATCCTTTGTATAATTCTAGAGATTGTAAATTCTTAGATGAAGGTTTCAGGTGTACTGAAAATGGAAGGCCTGATTTGTTCTATACAAAATGGAAATGGCAGCCTAAACATTGCAATTTGCCCAGGTTTTTATTCAAAGTTTGCATTTTTAATTTTACATTTTACCCTAATTTTGTGAAAGTTAGCGTTATCTTGAATTCTGTTTGTGAAATAGTGTGTGTATTTTGAGTTTGTTTTTATTTGCTCTATTTTGGAGAAAAATAGCATTGAACATGTCAATTTGGGTTGCTTTCTGGTGACACATGTTTTTGATGAAATTTGTCCTTTCTGTTAGCTTAGTCTGTGTGTATTTTTTCAGCATTTAGGCATAATCGACACGGCTTAACAATATAACATTATGTGAAAGTGACAAGATTGTGAATTCTAGACAGCATTACTCAACTCTTGTAATTGCTCTAGAATGATTTATTAATAGTCTATTCAGCATATTGCTTTTCTTAATCAAAGGGGTAGTGTTAAACTTGTTCAACCACAAATGTTGGTATCAAGTTAGTGATCAATCTCTATATCATCACCCCCCCTCTCCCCGGGTGATTGTTATTCCCTTTTGCTGCATGTTTATGAACAACACTGAAAAATATTGGATTAAATAATGAAGTTGTTAAGTTTTCAAGTGTTGTGGTCGAAGAATTTATTTTGTTAACCGGGCATCCTCTGTTCTATATCTATGTTAATTTAGGGTATTAATATGATTTATTCAGATCTCTTCTAGTTTTGGAGTTCTAGTTTCAACTTGGATTAATGGAATTAAGAGAAATGTAAGAGAAAATGAATTGGCTGTCCTTTTCATTTGCTTAATTTGCTGGAAAGTTTTGAATGCTGCATTTAACTTCCGCTTTGATAAGTTTGAATGCTCTATTTAACTATTTTATTGTTTTCTTGGAGAAGTACATTTCTTGATTTATTTCTGGCACGTCTTTCTAGATGTGATCCTGAATTTTTTTAATGCATAGAGATCATCACTTGGTCTTAGAAGTCACAATTCAACCAAAGAAATTAGAGATTTACTTTTTCAATCCATGAAACAGATTTAATCCCAGGACCATGCTAGAGAAACTGCGGAATAAACGTATAGTGTTTGCCGGAGACTCAATTGGGAGAAACCAGTGGGAGTCCTTGCTTTGCATCCTTTCTTCAGCTATAGCCAACAAGGACACAATCTATGAAGTCAATGGCAGTCCTATCACAAAACACAAAGGGTTTTTGGTCTTCAAGTTTGCTGATTACAATTGCACCGTGGAATACTATAGGGCTCCATTTCTTGTGCTGCAGAGCCGACCCCCAGCTGGATCCCCAGCCAATATAAGAACAACTCTAAAGTTAGACAAAATGGATTGGAGCTCTTTAAAATGGAGGGATGCAGATATCATTGTTTTCAATACTGGACACTGGTGGAACTATGAGAAGACCATAAGAGGGTACCTTTCCCCACTTAAAAGAACTCTTGTTTTCCCTTTCGATCGTCTTAAGCTTCTCAAGATGAACTGTTAATGCTGTTAGTGTAGAGCCATTCTGAAACTAAGCAGTGTCTTTGATGTGTACATTGTCTTCATGGTTTGTGATACTGCGCTATCTTATGTATTAAACTGCTATATGAAAATGTTTTTCAGGGGTTGTTACTTCCAAGAGGGTTCAGAGGTGAAGATGGATATGAGAGTGGATACTGCCTATGAGAGGTCTTTGCAAACAGTGTTAGACTGGGTAAGTCGTGAAGTAAACTCCAATAAAACCCAGGTCTTCTTTCGGACGTATGCCCCGGTACATTTCAGGTTGGTTCCAAGCTTCTTTGTCCTTGCTAAGTTGTTCTTTGGACCTATAATTGTTATAAACTTCGAACCTCTACTTAGCTTGCAATCATGGCATGGCTTCCTCTCCCTCACCTAGTTGTTAACCTGGATGATATGATCATTTCCACTTGTTTTGGTGATAGCCTGTGGTTATTGACAAAGCTCTATATTGCGTGATTTGCAGAGGTGGAGACTGGAGAACCGGGGGAAGCTGTCACCTGGAGGCACTTCCAGATTTAGGCTCTTCGTTGGTGCCACCCCACACGTGGGCTCGATACAGTATATTTCGTGATGTAATGTCAACTCGCTCAAACACGTCAAATCTAGGAGCATTACATGTTCTAAATGTAACACATCTGACCTCCAGAAGAAAAGATGGACATTCATCTATGTACTATTTGGGTCCTGAGGCAGGCCCCGCACCTATCAATAGGCAAGATTGCAGCCACTGGTGCCTGCCAGGAGTCCCAGATACATGGAATGAGCTACTCTATGCCCTATTTATGAAGCGCGAAGCAACTCAAACTTGGAATACCTCAACTATCCAGGTACAATGATCGGAGGTTGCTGCTAAGAGATGTAAACTATATCTATACGCTCTCCACAGGACTAAGATGTGTCAAATATAAGGATGCTTGTCCGATAAAATACAGTATCGAGGAGATACAAAAAATTACCAGACAGAGGAGGCAAGGCAAGAACCTGTCTCATGGCTGTTTCAAGACTTGCTTCTATGTAGAGTGGGTATTGACTGAAGATAAGCCCAATTTAGGGGCAAGTTGTAAACAGGGTCATAGAATAAAATAGATATAACCTCATAGATAGTGATTATCATGCTTTTAGTGCATCAAATGTAGAGATATCAAGTTTTGGTTACAACTTGTAGCTGGACAAAGAAAAGAATCTAAGTTGAAATAGTTCTGTCAAATTAAACTATTCTGTCTGTATTCTTTGATTGCATTGAGACATACATAATGCAACTAAGCTTAGCCTGCATATCCGGATTCCAAAAGTGAAGCAATTCTACTCCTTCAATATCCAAGTACTAACTCTTTTGCTTTAGGGTCTATCCTTAATGTTAGAATTGTCATATGGACAGCAAAACACTTGATGACTTCTTCCAGTCCATCCAAGCCTCAGTGGACAAAGTTATTTGGTATATATGTTGGCGTTAGGTACCTCATGGATTTAGTCGTGCAGCAAGCATGAACACCACGGTTATTTTTAAAAAATGCTAAATTGGCACTAATAATACACACTGTTACTTTACTTAAATTCGGATTATGACAGAAGGTAGTTTACTTAGAATTTTCAATAAACTGAATTTGGATTTCTAAAAGGGAGAGCTGAAAGCGCAAACAAAGCTATAGTCATATTAGTTCCGCTTTCCAACATATCAATTACTGCCTCCGTTTCAATTTATGTGAATTTGTTTGATTGGGCACGAAGTTTAAGAAAAATGGTACTAAACAAGTCAAAAGGGGGTCCAGAGTATTTGTGTGTTTATAAAAGCTTCTTAATATCAAGGTTATAATTGAAAGTTTAAGCTAACTTGTTTCCAAATTAGAAAAGGGTCATTCTTTTTGGAACGGACCAAAAAGAAAATAAGTTCACATAAACTGGAACGAAGGGAGTATGATTGAATAGGAGTGCATCAAGTTAACATGGGATAATGTACATAGGTAGTTTAAAGTTACTAGTCTTAGAATCAATGCGCGTACTACCCGAGTAAGATCAGTTTGAAAATCACAAAAATATTATTAAAAATATTTCTCAGCTATAAAATAAAAACTTAAGGAAATAGTTAAGTTTCTAAAATATGAATGTTGATTTTATTTAATAATTTTATAACAAAAGAAACATTTGCCTGTATAAGTTCTCATAGTCTTATTGAAAATAATTTAATTCCTTCTTGAAAATATAACTTTCTCTTTTATTTAACTTAAATTTGATTTTATGAATCGAAAGACAATTTGATTCCTTACTAAAAAACTTTTTTTCGTTTATAGTAGGAAGTTTAGGAATATATATTAATACTTTTATTTTATGTTAGAATTTAGGAATATTGTATGTTTCTTTTTAGCATGTAGATCGACCTCTTATCCTTCCTAAATAATTTCATATTAGATAGATTAAAATTATATTCAATATATTTCTTTTTTATTTAACTTAGAGTTGCTAAATACTTTGATGACAATTTTGTTCCTTTTTGAAAATATAATTTCCTTCTTTATTTATGTTTAGGATACTTTATTTTACTAAAAGTTTATTCTTGTTATAAATAGAATTGTATTTAAGGTGAATGTGTATATTCTAGAAAGATTCTAGAGTTTATTACTTGGTGGCTAAGCCAAATTTCTCCTATAAATAAAGAGTTCTATTTCATTGTAAATCATCCCAAATCAATAAGAATTCTCCCTCAATACTTTTCTCTGCAATACTCTTCTTTTATTATTTTATAACCATTCTAATATTTTGACCCACAAAAAAAGCATAAGATTAATGAACATATTTCAAAAGGAATCCAATTAACAATAAAATTTTGTTAGAGAATCCTTTGGTACCTTTTAGTTGTCAAAAAGAAAAGTGAAATTGTTCAAAGATTTCCTTTTTTTCATTTGTTGAGCAGCAAAGTTTAGGAAAATTTTCAAAGAAATTGTTCAAAAAAAAAAAAAGAGCTGCGGACAAGGGACTACAAAGTGCCAATGAATTACCCCCAAAAAGATAAATATTCTCAAGAATCTTCTCTTTCCTACTTCCTAGGATTGCAGAATACCTTTTCCGGCGTACTTTCTCACCGGAATCAAACTTTTCTTTCTTCTAAATCAGTAATCACTACCAAACTTTCTCTTCTTTCTTCTTAATCAGTGGATTACTACCAAACCTTCCTCTTCCTTCTCACATAATCAAAATGGAGAAAACATGATATACTTCAATGCCGGCTTCAAATCTTTCGATATCACCAGATGGAACTCCAACAAAGACACATGGTTTGAATGGGTGGAGAGAAGTCGTAACATGATGAGATGCTCATCCATGGGTAATGGAATGATTATGTTTCCTACTTAAAGAAGCTTCGAAAGACCAGAAAAATCAAGTGAGGAGATGCAATAATAAGGAACATCTGACAAAATTTTTCTGTACTAGGAAATTTAATGCCCACGGAAGGTACATGAGTATCTTGTCTTTAAAGGGAGAGGAAAGATCAGTTATTATTGGTCTTGAATGCAAGTTGGAAAGACATTGCATTTAAGATAGAGAGATTATGACCCTAAGTTGAGTGAAAAAATACCTCCTAGAAACTACCCTTATGCCGAAGCAGTTAAGGAGAGTAAATGGCAATCCAATACCCTTAGAGAGGCAGTCATCAGTTCAAATAAAGGGGGCATTGCTATTCTGGAACCACACGGAATTGAGGACAATGGACAAATTTCCAGAGACGAGCTTGTCAAAATTCTTCTTGATTACTGGATCATAAATTATGAAAAGTTAAGGGAACCAGAAGAACCTATACAATTTGGTGAGCCAAGTTTTACCAAAAGAAATGATAAAACCGTTTCTATAAGTTTTGACCATTCACATCTCAAAAAACCAAATAAAGACCCTTCAATTGGTTCATTGAGCCGTCCAGGTAAATATGAATTTTTTGTCAGCTACAAACCCCAAGAATGACCAAAATTACCAGAAAACTTCACTCCAACTTGGGAAGACAGTGAAATCACCCCAGAATCCAATAAACCACCAAACTTAAAACTTCATCAACCAAAAATCCACACACCCACAAATATTCATGATGAGCCCTTCAAGTTCCAGCCATACCCAAGATTTTCCTCCACTCCAACCTTTTGAAAAAGAAGGTATAAGCCATGCTCCAAAAATCCCCAAGAAAAACATAGTACTACCTTCTGGAGAAAAACCCCCAACAAGTGACATCGAGGCGACAATGAACTGGCAATCAGAAAATTCCATCTGCCAAAACAAAGTGCTCAATAATATTGGCAACACCATAAAAAATGTGGCCCATACAGAGATGGAAGTGAAGAAACAAAGATTCAAAGGCTCACTAGAATTAAAAGGTCTAGCTTCTTTTGATGTCAAATTCAAGAGTGATAGGAAAAGAAATAGGGGGAAAGACCTTTCCATTATCGCAATATGAAGATCAAACTAATATCATGGAATGTTAGGGGATTAAATGACAAGAAGAAAAGGAAGATCATAAAGAGTCAAATAAGCAACTAGAAGGCAAACATTATTTGTATGCAGGAAACAAAACTAGAGGGGGATATCAAGGGATTTGTCAGTCAAATTTGGGGTGGGAGATGGGTGAGGTATGCATGTCTCGAAGCTAGTGGCACGAGAGGGGGAATTTTATTATTGTGGGACTATAGAGTGTGGGAAGGGGAGGTGTTACAGATTGGGGCATATACAATGACATGTAATTTCGAGGCTCTATTACAGAACTTTCAATGTCATATAACAGGAGTATATGCTCCAAATAGCTGAATTGAAAGAAGAACAGTATGATAAGAACTTGGTGCAGTGAGGGGTCTGTTGAATGTCCCTTGGGCAGTTTGTGGTGACTTCAATGTCACAAGGTTTACCACTGAAAAAAGGGACTGCCTTAGGAGGTCCAAGGAGATGGTGGAATTCTCGGATTTCATTGAAGACATAGAGTTGATAGATCTTCATCTTGAAGGAGGTTCCTGCTGATACCCAATTTTTTCTAAAATTATTTTTTAATTTGCATTTACACCTTTAAAATCAGGCTTTCATAACAATTGGTATTTTTCTATAATTTTTCCACATTTTTGTTAATTTATCCAGTATTTTATTTCTAATAATCAATTACAAAATTACATTACAAATGATTTCAAAAATATTTCTTGACTTAATGTATTATTTTTGGTCCTATTAAGACAAAATTACTTCACAATTAGCCAAATTGACACTCCTTGGCCGTAGTTGCAATAACTTTGCAATTATAGTCTAATCATGTATTTTATGCTATTTTTTTCCAGTAATTAGTCATTTATATTTTTTAATCATTTTAATTTAATTTACTAAGCATCGATTTCATCTTTAATATTATCTTCTATTTTATAAATTATTTTTATTAATTTTAGTTGGGTATTTAACAATTAACCCTTTTTATTTAAATTCTAGCTTAAATTAATCTTGGTCCCTAACCCAATTAAACTAGCCCAGATCCCCCAAGCCCAATACAATATCCTACCCGGCCCAACCCCAAACCAATCTGAGCCTTTGATCAAATTAGATCAACGACCCAGATTTTTGTTACCATAATTAAACCTACCTAACCTCCTGACCCCCTCTCATTCTCACCGTCTCTCATCTCTCTACTCTCTCTCTCTAGTCTCTTCTAGAGACTTCCTGTCTCTTCATGTTCCGATGGATCTTTTCATCTTCTCCGGCCATTCTTTCGCAGGAGACCTTGAAACCTTCACCACCATCCTGCCTCCTGTGGTTCCCTCACGCCGGTGTTTTCCATCTCTAAGGTCTTCAAGAGACCTGGGTTGAATCCTCCTACCCCCTGGGCCTTGCTCACCATTCTCCGGCCACCTCCGACCGTTCGAGTAAGATCTATAACTTCTGGGTTTAAACCAATAACAATTTTTGAGGTTTCTCTCATCTTTATGGGTTCTCTTTGAAACCCTAATGCTTACTCCCCGATTCTATTAGATCTATGATAGATCTGTGTATATTTTAAGCTATTTTGCTGTTTTCTCAAAGATTTTCAGATGTTCTCTCAAAATGACTCTTCGTTTTCAACTAGAGTTTCATGACCCCTTCTTTAAACGATTTTCTTACGATTTTTACTATTCTCCTAAGATTTCTACTGTGTTTAGAAATTTATTGGAGTCTCTCTTTACCTGTGTTCAAATCCCTAATTTCTAGTCCTAAATCCTAGTCCCTGATTTTGTCTGTGAAGATATTACTTGCATATGTGTTTGTGTTTCATGAGCTTTGTGATTCGCTGATGCTTTACCCTATGGTGTTCATATATGTCTATGATTTTCTTGCTTCTTCTGCTTACATCCATGTTTACCCTGTGATACATCTGAATCCCTAACTTCGTATGGTTTTACTCTACTGTGATCACTAGGGTTTCAGATTTCTTGAACATTGTTTATTTAATTCATGTTATTTTCCTTTAGTTAATGTTGTCCTTGTTTGAGTCGTTGATTCCCTTGGATTGGTGTCCTTCACTAATCTCCTAGGGTAATACATTACTGATTTTGATCCATGAGCTATTCACTTATCTTATTTGATTAATTCTACTGTCTAATCGATTCTTAATTAGATTTTCTGAACCTAGGCTAATTACTTGTTCTATATGCTGAAATTATTTTTCCTGTGTGTGGTATTCCAGTCATACATGATACCTTTCCCTAATCGATGCTGATTTCCAGTAATATGAACCTCACTTGAGGGTTCCATCCTTCCCTACCTTATTTTTCGTAGTTAATCGCGCTGTCAAGCTGATTCTTAAGCATTCCTTAATTAGAGTTTGTTGAACCTAGACTCTATTATATGTTGTATACTTGTGCTATGCTAAACTATTTCCTTATATGTTAATTTAGCCTCATATGGTTTCATTCCTTATTTGGCATTGCTTATTACCGTTTGAATCTTAAACTCCCTGATTAAAGGAAGTCATCGCAACTGACCTGATTTTAATTGGTATATTTCTATAATTATTGTTGAATTATTATTTTTTACCTTATTCCTTCTGACTGTTTTAAAACTATCAGTACCCTACTCTCTCATTAACAAAGATACGAACACTGTGGTTCAAAAACTATCTCTTACACTAAAAGAATATCTGCTCTCTCTCTTGTGCTATTTGCTACTGTCTAATTGTTAGCCGGCTTCAAGCCAAGGCTAACCACTGTGCTCTCTCTCTCTTGCTCTCCTCTTCACTGGTATGTCCTAGTTTAAATTCAAAGCTCCAACAACAATATGATTCTCTATTTATTTAAGTTCTTACTGTTTCTGGTTTGCTTCTATTTGTGGTTCTTTTGCGAAACTTGTAATTAAAATATATCACTAGCATGCTATTATGTCTTCCTTTCCTTTGAACTAGTATACCCCCTTTATGTGTGTTTCTGAGCATGACCTACCAACTGTTTCCTCCTTGTTGTATATTTACCCCATTCCCTATCACCCCTCTATGTGGTTCTTCATGTCTGGTTTTGTGACTATGCCAGTATCGACAGTTTTCGAGTATGTTTAAACCAGTCCTATATCTTTGTTGGATTATTGTGTTTGCAGCTAAATGTTCTATGTGTCCCCATCCCCAGTGTCCTTGATTGTCATGGCTGAACCTGCCTTGGTTCTGTGTGCTTTGACTATGTGTGAACTCATTTTTTGATGCTGTGTTTAGACTGTTGCTTATTACTATACTTTCTTTTCAAAATATGTTTACTAAACAGTCTCTCTGGTTTATGAAATGTTTCAACTAAATCTCTTTCAAAACCTTTTCAAAACTCATCCCTTGAACTTCACTTGATTCCTAGACCTTTAAGTTCTGCCCCCTCAGTGTGAGCACTGCTTTGGGACCTTGAGTTCCCTCTAAACTCTGACACACTGATGCTGGTATTTCCACACTGCACATACTCTATCTTGGATATGAAATCTGGGTGTGAGCAATGCCCGGGAGCCCTTGAGGTCCTTAGGGAACTTTGACACACCCGGACTGCGAAAAGACTATGAACACCATATGGCATAAGGTTTGGAGGATTTGGTCCTAAGTGAAGGCTCCCTATAGAATAACTTATTATTTTCTACTTTGTTTATGCAATTCATAATCCTGGCTTGTAATAATCTGTAAACGACTCATGGGGGATGAATAGTGAAATGAGAGGGGTAATTACGCATGCGTAGTTATTACAAAGGTAGGAACCATGTTTTAAGCTTTATTTCTTATCTGCGCAATAGAAATTATGTGTAGGCTCACATCCATGCATTAAAAATCATGCTCTTTAGGTCCCATGTACACTGTTTCAACATCTTGTTTCAGTACTGTCATTCATCACTTAGAAAAATCTGTGATAGGGTAAATAACGTTAATAATTGGTATCTTCTGCAATCATGTTTCATATTGCTATGCGCACTTAGAAATCCTGTCCCTAGGATAACATTAACAAGTTGTACTCTTGCTATTCCTGAAACGGTGCATAATGTTGTGATTTTATGTGCATTTAGAAATCCTGTTTAGGTTATTATGCATCATGCTGCATTAGACATCATGCTATAGGATCGTACTCATTTAACTACACTTAGTCTAAATACAGATATCTAAAACAGTCCCCTGTTCTAAACAACTGGTAATTAGTCCTTGCACATCTTCAACACCTAGAATTGCATGTTATTAGTTATAAACAACCTAGAGTCGTTAACAAATCTGAATAACTGTTGCATGTTATCCTACACCTAGGCAAGCCTTAGGTAATCAACTTAAAAATAAAACCACCCTCGGTCTGGGATATGAGTACACTTGGCAGGAATTCAATGACTGGTCGCCACCTTGGCGCGGTCCCTATTACCCTTTGGAGCAACCGATGCCTCATCTTGAGAAAACTTTCAAGCAGCCCGACATTATTTACGGATCAGACGAAGAAGAAGCACTTGCAGCAATGAGGAGTTTGTTCCTAGAGGATGAGGATATGGATTGCTATGTTGTTCTCGAGGAGGAGGGGGAGGAAGGCCCTTCCATACAGACTGTAAGCAAGGGGACATATCTCAAAAACTAGTCTATCAAGATGACCAAAGCCCGACGAGCCTTGTGGTAGCAAGGCTAAAACAAGCATTATTTATTGTTTTATTCACTAAATGATTTTCCTCTTCTTGCATTTTTCAATTTCTGCAATAAGATCTTCAATGTTCAAAACAGTTATTCAATTCATCAAAGCATCTTTTAAATTTCTCTTACGAATCCGATATTTATTGTTATTGTTTTCTCTCATTACTTTATTTATACAACATTATTATTACTTGTCTTGATGAACCGACTGTGACATGCAATGAGACAACGCAACAAACGGACATTGATTCAGAAAAAGACGACATACCTGACGAGATTGTCAAAGAAGTTGAGAACTTTGAGAACAGACCTAAGTCCAACCTAGACGAGACCGAAGTTAGCAACCTAGGAGATTCAAAAAACGTCAAGGAGAATCGCATCAACATTCATTTGTCACCATCAGAAAAGAAAGAATAAACAGGGTTTCTAAAAGAATATGAGGATGTATTTGCATGGTCGTATGATAACATGACTGGTCTAAGTATGTCTATTGTGGCTCAAAAACTGCCAACCAATCCAACATGTCCACCGGTGAAACAAAAGCTCAGAAAGTTCAAACCCGACATGAGTTTGAAAACCAAAGAAGAAGTTACCAAGCAGATCAACGCCAAAGTTCTCCGGGTAGTGGAGTACCCGACATGGTTAGCCAACATTGTACTTGTGCCGAAGAAGGATGGGAAGGTCAGAGTATGCGTCGACTACCGGGATCTCAACTGGGCCAGTCCGAAAGACGATTTCCCCTTACCAAATATACACATTCTGATTGAAAACTGCGCCAAGCATGAATTTCAGTCCTTCGTGGATTGCTTCGCTGGTTGTCACCAAATTTGGATGGATGAGGAAAATGCTGAGAAAACGGCGTTCATCACGCCATGGGGAGTGTATTGTTACCAGATGATGCCATTCGGCCTAAAGAATGTAGGGGCCACCTACATGAGGGCCATGACCACCATATTCCATGACATGATTCACAAGGAGATCGAGGTGTACGTGGATGATGTCATTATCAAATCAAAGAAAGCTGCTGATCACATGGAGAATTTGGGGAAGTTCTTCAATAGATTTCAAAAATACAATCTGAAACTAAACCCCGCGAAGTGTGCATTCGGGGTTCCTGCTGGGAAGTTGCTGGGGTTTATTGTAAGCCGCCGGGGTATAGAATTGAATTCGTCAAAAGTCAAATCCATTCAAGAACTACCACCACCAAGGAACAAGAAAGATGTGATGAGTTTCTTGGGGAGGCTTAATAACATCAGCCGGTTTATAGCAAAGTCTACAGTCATTTGTGAGCCAATCTTTAAGATGCTGAAGAAGGACGCTGCGACCAAGTGGACCGACGATTATTAAAAGGCTTTCGATAGAATCAAGGAATATTTGTCAACACCGCCAGTCCTATTACTGCTCGAGCCAGGCAGACCTCTGTTACTCTATCTTGCCGTGTTAGATGGAGCTTTCGGCTGCGTTCTGGGGAAGCACGATGAAACGGGAAGGAAGGAACAAGCTATTTATTACCTCAGCAAGAAGTTCATTCCATATGGGGACCGGTATTCTCTATTAGAGCGTACATGTTGTGCTCTAACTTGGGTCGCCCAAAAGCTGAGGCATTACTTCTGTGCCTACACAACATATCTCATATCAAGGATGGATCCATTAAAATACATCTTTCAGAAGCCCATGCCCATTGTCAAGCTAGCCAAGTGGCAAATCCTGCTGAGTGAATTCGACATTGTTTACATGACTCAGAAGGCAGTTAAAGGACAAGCTCTGCCAGACCATGTTGCTGAGAATCCCATAGACGGAGAATACGAACCCCTGAAAACATATTTTCCTGATTAAGAGGTATCATTCATAGGAGGATATATTGCAGAACCCTATGAATGTTGGAGGGTGTTCTTTGATGGAGCATCAAACTTCAAGGGAGTCGGTATTAGAGCAATCCTAGTATCAGAGACCGGTCAGCATTATCCGATATCCGCCAAACTCAGGTTCCCTTGCACCAACAATATGGCCGAATATGAAGCCTGCATCTTAGGGCTATGTCCATTGACATGAACGTCCAGGAATTGTTAGTGATCGGTGATTCAGACTTATTGGTACATCAGGTACAAGGAGAATGGGCAACAAAGAATTCCAAGTTACTGCCGTATCTGCACCACGTACAGGAATTAATAAATAGGTTCACAAAGATAGAGTTCCGTCACGTCCCTAGAATCCATAATGAGTTCGCCGACGCATTGGCTACTTTATCCTCAATGATCCAGCATCCGGACAAGAATTTCATTGACCCTATTCCTGTAGAGATCCATAATCATCCAGCTTACTGTGCCCATGTTGAAGAAGAAGCAGACGGAAATCCTTGGTTTCATGACATCGATGAGTACTTGGCAAAAGGAGAATACCCCGAGCTTGCAAATTCCACTCAGAAACGCACACTTCGGAGATTGTCCAACAATTTCTTTCATAGAGGAGGAATCCTGTATAGGAGGACTCCCAATTTGGGGTTATTAAGGTGTGTTGACGCAAAAGAAGCATAAAAATTGCTGGAAGAAATTCATGCTGTGACCTGTGGCCCACATATGAACGATTTTGTTCTAGCAAAGAAGATACTCCGAGCTGGTTACTTTTGGATGACTATGGAAACGGACTGCATCCAGTATGTTCGGAGATGTCACCGCTGCCAGATACATGTGGATATGATAAAAGTGCCTCCAAGTGAGCTCAATACAACCAGCTCACCAGGGCCGTTCGCCGCTTGGGGTATGGACTTTATTGGACCAATCGAGCCTGTCGCCTCCAATGGCCACAGGTTCATTCTGGTCGCCATTGACTACTTCACTAAATGGGTCGAAGCGGCCTCCTACAAAGCAATTACTAAGAAAGTCGTGGAAACTTTGTCCGCGACCGCATTGTTTGTCGGTTCGGAGTTCCCGAGTCAATCATTACCGACAATGGTTCTAATATCAACAGTGACTTGATGAAAGCTATGTGTGAAACTCTCATGATCAAACACAAAAATTCCACAGCATACAGACCTCAGATGAACGGAGCCGTAGAGGCCGCTAACAAAAACATCAAGAAGATACTAAGGAAGATGATAGAAAGGCACAAGCAGTGGCATGAAAAGTTATCATTCACTTTATTGGGATACCGTACCACTGTCCGCACATCAACATGGGCAACTCCCTATATGCTAGTTTATGGTACAGAGGTTGTTATTCCTGCCGAAGTGGAGATTCCATCTCTAAGAATTATACAGGAAGCTGACCTCAGCGATGCAGAGTGGGTAAGGAGCCGTTATGAGCAACTAGTCCTCATAGACGGGAATAGAATGAATGCAGTATGTCACGGTAAACTATATCAGAATAGAATGGCCAGGGCCTTCAACAAGAAAGTCAAGCCGAGATGATTTACACCAGCGCAGCTGGTGTTAAAGAAATTCTTTCCGTATCAAGATGAAGCCAAGGGGAAGTTTACTCCCAACTGGCAAGGTCCATACATGGTTCATAGAATATTGACAGGAGGAGCACTCATACTTACAGAAATGGACGAAGAAGTTTGGCCGAAACCGATCAATTCAGATGCAGTCAAGCGCTACTATGTGTAATATTTATGCTTTCTCAGTGATGTAAATTGAACTACACCTGACCTGATTCTCGTTTAAGAGGGGATACGTAGGCAGACCTATGGGTTCGGTCACAATTCAATAAAAATCTATTTTTCCCCGCAATTGGAAACTAGGACAGAATTTTAAGGAGGACCCTCAATATTCTGAAGCGAGCAGTAGTCCACAAGTATTCATCTAGCCAACTGGGGCAGAATTTTGAGGAGGACCCTCAAAATTCTGAAGCAAGTTCAGCCAATCGCCGCACGAGTAGCAGTCAGAGACGTCCACCCAGCAAACTGGGGCAGAATTTTGAGGAGGACCCTCAAAATTCCGCAGCAGGAGAGGTTGATCTCGAGCCGTGTCATGTCGTCCGTTCATCTAAAACTATTTTAGATTATATATTATACTTTTACAAAATCATGCATATTTATTTTTCTGAAACAACTTGTTTAGCAAACGCTACCCCAATGATACAGACAGTATCATCACGATCAAGCAAACGAGCCAAGCAGAGCCAGCGAGAATGCGAACTAACCTTCCCCCTTTACAAAACTCACGATCTTTCTTTGGATGAAGGCACAAAATTGCAAAAAGCCCCAAAACATATTATCCGCTCAAAGGACAGACATCGTTCCTCAAACTCGTCGCACATGCCAACATTTATTATCGCACAAATGATGTTTCATTATCACAATGCTCTACCGCAATTTAACACCATCTAATAATTTCTGTTGTCCTTCCTTAATCTTGCATAAGTCTACCTTTCTGCCTTTCGATTTTAAATGCTACCTCCATCTGCATTCGCATCTTGCATAAGGCTATCATTCTGTCTTTTGAGGTTAAACGCTACCTCCATCTGCATTCGCATCTTGCATAAGGCTACCTTTCTGCCTTCCGAGGTTAAACGCTACCTCCATCTGCATTCGCATCTTGCATAAGGCTACCTTTCTGCCTTCCGAAGTTAAACGCTACCTCCATATGCATTCGCATCTTGCATAAGGCTACCTTTCTACTTTCCGAGGTTAAACGCTACCTCCATCTGCATTCGCATCTTGCATAAGGCTACCTTTCTGCCTTCCGAGGTTAAACGCTACCTCCATCTGCATTCACATATTGCATAAGGCTACCTTTCTGCCTTCTGAGGTTAAACGCTACCTCCATATGCATTCGCATATTGCATAAGGCTACCATTCTTCCTTCCGAGGCTAAACGCTGCCTCCCATTTACTTCTCAAAAGCAACCAATGCCTCTAGCATTATTTACTGCGCTTTCCTTTTGGGCTAAGCTTTGCCCTTTAATTCGCAAGACTAAGCTCTGTCTTGTCAGCATCTTGATGGGCTGAAATATTGCCAACTTATCCAAAGGAGTCATCATTCAGAGGCACCATCTTCATGGCCCGAGAATACCATGTCATGGCCTGAGGATATCTTTTATCAGCTTGCATATTATTATTCAAAGGCATCATGGTTCGGAGGCACCATCTTCATGGCCCGAGAACATCATTTCATGGCCTGCGAATCCTGCATCAAGAAATTCATGGCCCAGGACATCATGGTCTAAAGAAGTCATCCTTAACCGTCCAAAGACATCATTCATAGTCACGGGAATTTGCATCATGTTTAAATTACGCACGATATGCTTACTCATTTGCAGCTAACCCGGCAAGCAACAGTTGTCCCGGCAGGAGCGATCCCGCTCCAGTTCTCCTAATTACCCCGTAAGCCGTTCATTCAATCAGTCCTATATGTTGCATCCTTTCTTGTACAAAGCTCCATCGGTATGCTTCGCCGATGAATCTTGAACTACATACGGCCTGATTCCTGTAAAACCAGGGATATGTAGGCAACTCAGAAACCAGGGTGCGGCCTAAACCTCTTCAAATTGTTTCGCTCGATCAAAATTGGCCATCATGTCTTTACCCGACAACTCTTTCATCCTTCCCGGGTAAAGAGGGGAAGCTGTTGATACCCAATTTTTTCTCAAATTATTTTTTTGCATTTACACCTTCAAAATCAGACCTTCATAGCAATTGGTATTTTTCTCTAATTTTCCCATATTTTTGTTAATTTTATCTAGTATTTTATTTCTAAAAATCAATTACAAAATTACATTACAAATAATTTCAAAAATATTTCTTGACTAAATATATTATTTTTGGTCCTATTAAGACAAAATTACTTCACAATTAGCCAAATTGGCACTCCTTGGCCGTAGTTGCAATAACTTTGTAATCATAGCCTAATCATGTGTTTTATGCTATTTTTTTCCAGTAATTAGTCATTTATATTTTTTAATCATTTTAATTTAATTTACTGAGCATCGATTTCATCTTTACAATTATCAGCTATTTTATAAATTATTTTTATTAATTTTGTTGGGTATTTAACAATTAGCTCTTTTTATAAAAATTCTAGCTTAAAATAATCTTGGTCCCTAACCCAATTAACTTAGACCCCCCAAGCCCAATACAATATCCTACCCAACCCAACCCCAAACCAATCTGAGTTGTTGATCAAATTAGATCAACGACCCAGATTTTTATGTTACCATAATTAAACCTGCCTAACCCCCTGACCCCCTCTCATTCTCACCGTCTCTCATCTCTCTACTCTCTCTCTCTCTAGTCTCTTCTAGAGACTTCCTGTCTCTTCATGTTCCGATGGATGTCTTCATCTTCTCCGGCCATCCCTTCGCCGGAGACATTGAAACCTTCGCCACCCTTCTGCCTCATGTGGTTCCCTCACGCCGGTGTATGCCATCTCTAAGGTCTTCAAGAGACCTGGGTTGAATCCTCCTACCCCCTGGGCCTTGCTCACCATTCTCCGGCCACCTCCGGCCGTTTGAGTAAGATCTATAACTTCTAGGTTTAAACCAGTAACAGTTTTTGAGGTTTCTCTCTTCTTTCTGGGTTCTCTTTGAAACCCTAATGCCTAAACTTTCCGATTCTTTTAGATCTATGATAGATCTGTGTATATTTTAAGCTATTTTGATGTTTTCTCAAATATTTTCAGATGTTCTCTCAAAATGACTCTTCGTTTTCAACTAGGGTTTCATGACCCCTTCTTTAAACGATTTTCTTACGATTTTTTTAGTATTCTCCTAAGATTTCTACTGTGTTTAGAAATTTATTGGAGTCTCGTTACCTGTGTTGAAAACCCTAATTTCTAGTCCTAAATCCTAGTCCCTGATTTTGTCTGTGAAGATATTACTTGCATATGTGTTTGTGTTTCATGATCTTTGTGATTCGCTGATGCTTTACCATATGGTGTTCATATATGTCTATGATTTTCTTGCTTCTTCTGCTTACATCCATGTTTACCTTGTGATACATATGAATCCCTATATTCGTATGGTTTTACTCTACTGTGATCACTAGTGTTTCAGATTTCTTGAACATTATTTATTTAATTCGTGTTATTTTCCTTTAGTTAATGTTGTCCTTGTTTGAGTCGTTGATTCCCTGGGATTGGTGTCCTTCACTGATCTCCTAGGGTAATACATTACTGATTTTGATCCATGAGCTATTCACTTGTCTTATTTGATTAATTCTACTGTCTAATCGATTCTTAATTAGATTTTCTGAACCTAGGCTAATTACTTGTTCTATATGCTGAAATTATTTTTCCTGTGTGTGGTATTCCAGTCATACATGATACCTTTCCCTAATCGATGCTAATTTCCAGTAATCTAAACCTCACGTGAGGGTTCCATCCTTCCCTACCTTATTTTTCGTAGTTAATCACGTTGTCAAGCTGATTCTTAAACATTCCTTAATTTGAGTTTGTTGAACCTAGACTCTATTATATGTTGTATATTTGTGCTATGCTAAACTGTTTCTTATATCTTAAGGTGCTCATATTTCTATGCGCACTTATAAATCCTGTCCCTAGGATAAAATTAACAAGCTGTACTCTTCCTATTCCTGAAATGGTGCATAATGTTGTGATTTTATGTGCATTTAGAAATCATGTTTAGGTTATTATGCATCATGCTGTATTAGACATCATGCTATAGGATCGTACTTATTTAACTGCAGTTAGTCTAAATACAAATATCTAAAACAGTTCCCTTTTCTAAACAACTGGTAATTAGTCCTTGCACATCTTCAACACCTAGAATTGCATGTTATTATCTATAAA
This sequence comes from Nicotiana knightiana, assembly GCA_005239525.1. Taxonomy (NCBI): domain Eukaryota; kingdom Viridiplantae; phylum Streptophyta; class Magnoliopsida; order Solanales; family Solanaceae; genus Nicotiana; species Nicotiana knightiana. Next base: position 6,549 of record ML428858.1, on the reverse strand, counting down.
CAACCTAGAGTCATTAACAAATCTGAATAAATGTTGCATATTATCCTACACCTAGGCAAGCCTTAGGTAATCAACTTAAAAAGTAAAACCAGAACTGTCCTTTGTGATTAGTTTTCAACTGTCGGCATGCTTTAAACTAGTAGGCAAGTCTGATTAAGACTTCCTCTCTGAGTTATGCAATAAATCTATCTTTGTTATTATCACTTAGACACCATGCGTAGGATCTGAATCTTGACATTAATTGTGTATGAGACATGTTGTTTATGTGCACTGTTTGTGGATATCCTTGAGCCTTTTCCTGTTTATGTGCTACCCCCTTTATCTGCAGTTCTACTTGTTCATTATATGTCGCCTTAGTATTTTCACCTTTAAAACCTGAGGGTTTGCCTAGAACCTCCTTTAGGATAGGAGTCCTAATTTCCTCCGGGAGTGATAGGAAGGGACGGGTAACATAATGCAATAGAGATCGAGACTAACACTCGATTTAGTTACTTTCATGGGGTGGGAAAGCGTAGAATATGGATATGATGACCGGTGCGCTAATACCACGTGTAGCCCCTCTTCGAGGAGTTATTACCGGGTATTGTATTGATGTGATCCATATTATTATAAACCTAGGATACCTTTTATATTCTTAGATTGTAATCCTTTCAAAAGTTAATCTTCTTACTGTTTTCAAACATCTGCATGCTTAATACTTAGATCCCCTCTTATTTGAGCCTTTATTTGTTTGTTTGCTAAGGCATACAAATTCACAAAAACCATTTGGCCGGGAACCACACTTGTGGATCCTGAGGGGTGCCTAAAACCTTCCCTTTAGGATAATTTCAATCCCTTACCCAATCTCTGGTTAGTAACGTAGTTGTAATTGAACCCCTTAGGTGCCCTAACGCACCGTTAAAATTGTTAGGTGGCGACTCTTCAAAATATGCAAATCCCTTTTCCAAAAGGAACGAGTTGTCTCAACCAATGTCATAAACTCCTTTCAACCGGGTCCCGGAAGAAGCGCTTGGGGAAAAAGGGGGGCGCGACAGTTCCTACACTTGGTTCAAAGGGGATAAACATACAACTGCCTCTAGAATTGACAGGTTCCTAATTTCAGAAGAATGGGATGATAGCTTCAGAAACATCAAGCAAACAATCCAGCAAAGGTTGATCTCTGATCATACCCCTGTGGCCCTCTGCTGTGGTGTTTGGGAGCAAGCCAAATCATACTTTAAGTTGGAAAATTGGTGGCTGAATTTCGAAGGTTTTGATGACAGAATCAGGATCTAATAGACAACTTTTGAATTCTCAGGAATACCAGACTACATTTTAGCTTGCAAACTAAAAGCCATCAAAGGCAAGCAAAGAGAATGGAGTAGAAGCTATAAAGGAAATCTGGGAATACAAAAATCTAAATTTATTGAGTCAATTGGCAGAATTTGATATAATACAACAAGCAAGAGCCCTGACAGAGGGAGAGTCAGTGAGGAAGGCAGCTGCCCTCATGGATCTTGAGGAGAACCTCAAGAATGAAGAAAGTGCATGGAGTTAGAAATCTAGGTCCCTGTGGCTCAAAGAAGGGGATAGAAATACAAAGTTCTTTCATCGCACTGCCAATGCACACAAGAGGTACAATAATATTGATCAACTGGTGATCCAAGATTAAAAAGTGGAGGAGACAAGAAGAATAAAGAATGAGATTATTGAATTCTACAAGAAGTTATATACAGAACCTGAAGAGTGGAGACCTACATTCAATTTTGACAACTACCCCACTATCTCAGAATTGGAGAAGGAATTTCTACAAAGCAATTTTGAGGAGCAAGAAGTCTTGAGTTGTCTGAAGAAGTGTGCAAGTGACAAGGCCCTAGGTCCTAATGGTTACACAATGGGTTTTTACATTAAGTGTTAGGATATTCTGAAGCAGGACAGCATGAAGGATTTCAACAATTTTCATTCTCAAGATATGTTTGAGAAGAATTTCAATGCAACTTACATAACACTGATTCCAAAGAAGACAGGTTCTAAGGAACTAAGAGATTTCAGGCCAATCGCCTGATAGGGAGTTTCTACAAGCTTCTATCAAAAGTTTTGATTAAAAGACTGAAGAGGGTGGTAGACATAGTAGATGCTCAACAGATGGCGTTCATCAAAGGAAGACAAATAATGGATGCAGTGTTGATTGCCAATGAAGCAGTGGACTCAAGAATCAAACAGAAAAAACCAGGAATTCTTTGCAAACTAGATATAAAGAAGGCCTATGATCATTTCAACATGAGTTTTTCGCTAAAAATGCTAGAACATATGGGTTTTGGGCAGAAATGGATCAATTGGATAAAATTCGGTATCTCTACTGTCAGATTTTCCATCCTCATAAATGGATCTCCTGAAGGTTTCTTCCCTGCCAATAGAGGTCTAAGGCAAAGTGATCCTTTATCTCCCTTCCTATTCATCATAGCCATGGAAGGTCTGAAGACAACAAATATCAATAGATGGGTCAAAGGCTTTGAGGTTGACATGAATGGTGCTAATAGTCTAGAGATCACACATCTTCAATATGTTGATGGCACTCTAGTCTTTTGTGATGCTGAAGAGGAGAAACTGAGATATCTAAGGATCATTTTGGTTTTGTTTGAAGGAATCTCAAGACTTCACATCAGCTGGAGAAAGAGCCATATTTACCCCATCAATGAAGTACAAAATATGGAGCAACTGTCACTGGTACTGGGAAGGGAATTAGAGTCTCTACATACCATCTACCCGGGAATGCCTATAGGTGCAACATCTAAATCCAAAGATATTTGGAATTCAGTCATTGAAAAATGTGAGAAGAAGTTGTCAAGATGGAAAACACAATATTTATCAATGGGGGGGGGGGGTAGGCTGGTCCTAATCAACTCAGTTTTAGATTCACTTCCCACTTACATGATGACCTTGTTTCCAATCTCAGTTGGAATTATACAGAGATTGGACAAATTAAGAAGATCCTTCCTTTGTCAAGGGAACAAGGAGAAAAAGGCTTTCCATTTGGTCAAATGGAAATCCATCACAGTGATGAAAAGTCAAGGTGGTCTGGGAATCAGAAACTTGAAGAATCAAAGCAAGTCTCTCAAAATGAAATGGCTATGGAGGTATTCTCAAGAACCCTAAACCTTATGGAGCAAAGTGATCAAAGCAAAGTATGGGGAGGAAAATAACTGGGTGTCAAAGGAAGTTAGGGAAACATATGGAGTCAGTGTGTGGAGATCCATCAGGGAACTTTGGCCTACAATGAAGAATCATACTTTCATAATAGTGAACAATGGAAGGAAAACTTCTTTCTGGAATGAAAATTGGTTGGGGCATGGATGCCTGAAGGAACTCTACCCTGATATGTTTGGTTTGGTACAAAATCAACATAAGACAGTAGCTGAGGTGTGGAGTTCTCAAGGCTGGGAAATAATTCTTAGAAGACAGTTGAATGACTGGGAGATAACAAGATTACCTGACCTTTATAATAAGCTGGAGACATTCACATGTATACAAGAAGGGATGGACTCACTATGGTGGAAGAGGCATGATAGAGGGGTTCTATCAAGTGAAGGCATCATACACGATTTTGAATCAAAATAACCCACAGATAAAAGATTGGCCATGGAAGCATATATGGAAAACCAAAATTTCTTATAAGGTAGCTTGTTTCACTTGGCTACTAGCAAATGAGGCAGTCTTAACTCAGGAAAATCTCATAAAGAGAGGAATCTCTTTGTGCTCAAGATGTTTTCTATGTGGGGAAAGTGTTGAGACAATTAACCATCTATTTCGACACTGCAAGATAACAGACCAACTATGGAAAATCTTTATTAACCTTAGGGGAATTTCATGGGCAATGCCGCACAGGATCAAGGAAGTTCTTTTTAGTTGGGAAGAAGTTGGAGTAGAAGCAACAATAGAGATAGATGGAGGACTGTCCCAGCATGCATCTGGTGGACAGTTTGGAAGGAAAGGAATGCTAGATATTTTGAAGACAGAAGTAACTCAGTGCAAAAGATCAAACTCAATTGTATTCTTCTTTTTTGTTTTTGGTGTAAACAGTTTTACACAGAAGATACATTGTCAATCATAGACATATTAGGATCCTGCTAGGATTGCACATTAGCAAATCTAGTTAGCACTTTACCTGTAAATATGGTTTTCAGTACAACCTATGTACTGATTTTATAATATATACAAATGTTATCATTTCAAAAAAAAAAAAATTCAGGAAAAATAATCACGGCAAAAGTTGGTGCAATTTCCTTCTCACCATTTTAAAGAAATTATAGTTGAATCCAAATTCTTGAATATTATTTTTCTAAATGTTAGAGTATGATCTTTATTTAGGTAAAAAGATCTTAAAAAAGTCGAAGTTGTGTGTTTGTAGTAAATTTTGAAAGTTGTAAATAGGCCAAATACAGTCCCTTAAAGTTATCCTCACTTTCACTCTGGCACTCTATCTTAAGTCTGTTCCATTTGAACACTTTAACTAGGCTTTTACTGTGTCATTGAGACACTTATTGTTATGACTCGATAATCCATCTAGAGTTTTAGAATCTAATTCTCTGTTTCGAACCTCTAGTAGCTTCTTTAAGTCTTCCTTGATTTGTGTGCACTGTAACGACCCGAACGGTCGTTCCGTGAGATTAGCCCCGTTTTTCCCGTTTCTTCTTTATCATATTTTTCTTAGCCTATTTATCTTGTGTTGGGTCAGTTGGTTCGGGATCGGAGTGGTCGTGGTGAGAACTGAGACACTTAGTCTCTTAAATTGGCTTAATAGTTGGAAAAGTCAACTGGGAGTTGATTTATTGGTAAACGACCTCAGAATGTAGATTTTATGGCTCAGATAGCTTTGTTAGGTGATTGGGACTTAGGAGTGTGTTCGGAATGTGGTTTTGATGTCTGGTGTAGAATTAGGCTTAAATTGACGAAGTTGAGGTTTTGGCTATTTCCGGTCAGTAGTGGAAAGTTAGCTATCGGGGTTGAAATGAAATTACGAAAGTTGGAGCAGGTTCGTAGTGTCATTTTGGACGTGTGTATAAATTTTTAGTTCATTCGGACATGTTTTGGTCGGTTTCAGCATCATTGGCGGAATTTAGAAATTTTAAAGTTCATAAGATTGAATCCGATGTGATTTTGGTGTTTTGGCGTTGTTTTGGGTGTTTCGAAGGCTCGACTAAGTTTGAATGAGGTTATGGGACTTGTTTGTGTTTTTTGTTGGGGTCCCGAGGGGCTCGGGATGATTTCGGATAGTCATCGGAGGGGTTGAAGTTGGAAAATGCAGCTGAAGAAGCTGCTGGTGCCAGGCATCTGGTGTGGCCGCACTTGCGAAAGGGTAGCCGCAGGTGTGACGCCGCAGGTGCGGGGTGGTTTGCACATGTGCGAAAAGGGGTCAGGCTAGAGAAAGTCCCAGGTGCGAGACATGGGCCGCACATGCGGAGCCGCAGGTGCAGGTGATTCACCACAGGTGCGAGATTTGGGCCTTAAGTGGAATTCCGTAGGTGCGCACCTGGGACCACAGGTGCGGAGCAAAGGCCGCAGGTGCGGTCTCACTGGGTAGAAAGTATAAATACTTTCCTCCGCGAATTTTTGGCATTTTTCATAACTTTTTCATGCGGGTTGAGGCATTTTGGGAGCAATTTGAAGAAGGATTTTGAGGGTCTTCTATGGAGGTAAGTTTCTTGGACTAAAAACTCAATTCTATGTTGTTATTTGACGGATTATGCTTGGAATTAGTGGACTTAATGGCATAAATTGGGGGTTTAGGGCTTGGGAGATTGAGGCTTATAATTAAGGAATTTAGGGGTTAATTGTGATATAATTTTGATGCATTTTATATGTGTAGACTCGGGAAAGGATAAGGATTCTTGTGATGCAATTTTTATAGAATTCTGAGATGTGGGCCCGGGGCTCGGGTTTGGCCAATTTCAGGAATTTTTGTTAAAATTGATAGTTTTCGATTGGGACTTGTTCCTTTAGCGTATATTGATGATGTTAATCTGGTTTTGGTTAGATTCAGAGCAATCGGGAGCCGATTCGAGAAGCAAGAGCATCGCGGATTAGTATTTGGGCCGGGTTGAGGTAAGTAATGACTATAAATATTATCCTGAGGGTATGAAACCCCGAAATTTTCTCACTATTTTTAGAGTGGCGCACATGACGGATGACGAGTGTGTGGCGTGCACTAATTTTTTGGATTTGGACTTGGTCCTTTCCGCGGAAACTATTGATTTGCATATTTACTTTAAATCATATGTTAAATCGTGTTTTAAAACTATTGCTATATTTGGGTTGTAAGCCATGTTTGGGACCTTGCGCCGACTTGTTTAGACTCCTTGGGGGATTTTCACTGATATTTCCTCACTGTGTTGAATTATGATTTACACTCAGTCATATCATGCATAACTGTTTTCGAAACTCAGCCTTATTTACACTATTTGAGTTATAAATTGATGTTTTGGGTCGAATACCCCGTTTTACTGATATCCCGAGGGGCTTACTGAGAGTTTCTGACTGAGTGAGGCTGAGGGCCTGATTGTGAGGATATGA
>MDKJ01205798.1:0-32704 GCA_005239525.1 Nicotiana knightiana | reverse complement strand
CCAGCCAAGCTGTGAGCAAGGGATCATTCCTCAAGAATTGGACTGTCAGACCATCCAGGGCTCGACTAGTCCCAGGGTAGCAAGGCTGGACAATGTTATTTACTTCATTTTCTAATGATTTCCTTTTTCGCATTTTCTTTTATTTTCCAATAAAATCCCGATGTTCCAAAATGTTTGTTTAAATTATCAAAATCGCTTTTACGTTTCAACGAATCAGTATTTATTTATTATCGTTTTTCTCTCATTACTTTTATCTATACAACATTACTATTTCCTGTCCTGATGAACCAATAACTATGACATGCAATGAGACAACGCAATAAAAGGACAGCGATTCAGAAGAAGAGGATGTCATACCCGATGAAATTGTCAAAGAAGTTGAGGATTTCAAGAACAGACCTAAGTCCAACCTGGACGAAACTGAGGTAGTCAACCTGGGAGATTCAGAGACTGTTAAAGAAACTCGCATCAGCATCCATTTGTCGCCATCAGATAAAAAAGAATACGCCATATTCTTGAAAGAGTATGAGAACATATTTGCATGGTCGTACGACGACATGACTGGTCTAAGTACATCCATTGTGGCCCACAAGTTGCCGACCAATCCAATGTGCCCACGGGTAAAACAAAAGCTCAAAAAGTTCAAGACTGATATGAGTCTAAAAATCAAAGAAGAAGTTACCAAGCAAATAAATGCCAAGGTTCTCAGGGTATTTGAATATCCAACATGGTTAGCCAACATCTTGCCAGTGCCCAAGAAAGACGGAAAAGTTAGGGTATGTGTCAACTACCGGGATCTCAACCGGGCCAGTCCGAAGGATGATTTCCCCCTTCCAAACATACACATCCTGATTGACAATTTTGCAAAGCATGAAATTCAGTCGTTCATGGATTGTTTTGCCGGATACCATCATATTTGGATGGACGAAGAAGATGCTGAGAAAACGGCTTTCCTCACGTCGTGGGGAGTCTACTGTTATAAGATGATGCCATTCGACTTAAAGAATGTTGAGGCCGCTTATATGAGGGCTATGACCATTATATTCCATGACATAATACATAAAGAGATCGAGGTATATGTGGACGACGTCATTATCAAGTCCAAGAAAGTCACCGACCATATAGCAGGTCTGAGGAGGTTCTTCAACAGGTTGCGGAAATACAACCTGAAATTAAACCCCGCGAAGTGTGCATTCAGGGTTCCTGCCAGAAAATTGCTTGGGTTCATTGTCAGCCGCCGAGGAATAGAACTGGATCCGTCAAAAGTCAAAGCCATCCAAGAATTACCACCGCCAAATAACAAGAAAGATGTGATGGGTTTCCTGGGGCGCCTTCACTACATCATCCGTTTCATAGCCCAGTCCACGGTTATATGTGAACCGATCTTCAAGATGTTAAATAAGGATGCTTCAACTAAATGGACCGAGGATTGTAAAATATCTTTCGACAGAATCAAGGAATAATTGTCAACGCCACCAGTTTTGGCCCCGCCAGAGCCAGGTAGACCCTTGCTACTCTACCTTGCAGTATTAGATGGAGTTTTCAGTTGCGTTCTGGGGAAACACAACGAGACAGGAAGAAAGGATTAGGCTATCTATTATCTGAGTAAGAAGTTCACTCCATACGAGGCACGGTATTCTCTACTGAAGCGTACCTGCTGTGCTCTAACCTGGGTAGCCCAAAAGTGAAGGCACTACTTCTGTGCCTACACGACATATCTCATATCAAGGATGGATCCTTTGAAGTACATCTTTTAGAAGCCCATGCCCACTGGCAAGCTGGCCAAGTGGCAAATCCTGCTAAGTGAATTCAACATCGTGTATGTGACTCATAAAGCGGTCAAGGGACAAGCATTGGCAGATCATCTTGCCGAGAACACTGTGGGAGGAGAATACGAACCTCTGAAAACATATTTTCCCAATGAAGAAGTATTATTCATAGGAGAAGACATTGTTGAATCCTATGACGGCTGGAGAATGTTCTTCGACGGAGCAGCCAATTTCAAAGGGGTCGGTATTGGAGCAGTCTTGGTGTCGGAAACTGGCCAAAATTATTTGGTATCTGCTAAACTCAGATTCCCGTGCACCAACAATATGGTAGAGTATGAAGCCTGCATTCTAAGACTCAACATGGCCATCGACATGAATATTCAAGAGCTGCTAGTAATTGGTGATTCAGACCTGCTAATACAACAAGTACAAGGAGAATGGGCTACCAAGAATTCCAAGATATTGTCGTATCTGCACCATGTGCAGGAATTGAGAAAGAGGTTCACAAAGACAGAATTTCAGCACATCCCCAGAATTCAGAACGAGTTTGCCGATGCACTGGCCACCCTATCATCCATGATAAAGCATCTAAATAAGAACTTCATTGATCCTATTCCAGTAAATACCCATAGCCAGCCAGCATATTGTGCCCATATTGAAGAAGAAGCGGACAGAAAACCATGGTTCCATGATATCAAGGAATATTTGTCAAAAGGAGAGTACCCAGAGCTTGAAAATCATACTCAGAAACGCACGCTTTGGAGATTGTCCAACAGTTTCTTTCACAACGGAGGAACCCTGTACAAGAGAACTCCCGATCTGGGATTATTGAGATGTGTCGATGCAAAGGAAGCCTCCAGATTACTCGAAGAGATACATGCCGGGACTTGCGGCCCACATATGAATGGTTTTGTCTTGGCCAAGAAGATACTCAGAGCTGGTTAATTCTGGATGACCATGGAAACAGACTGCATCCAGTATGTCCGGAAATGCTACCAATGTCAGGTACATGCAGATATGATAAAGGTACCCCCAAATGAGCTCAATGCAACAAGCTCGTCTTGGCCATTCGTCGCCTGGGGAATGGACGTCATTGGACCGATCGAGCCTACAGCCTCAAATGGACACAGGTTCATCTTAGTAGCTATTGATTACTTCACCAAATGGGTCGAAGCAGCGTCCTACAAAGCAGTGACTAAGAAAGTTGTGGCATACTTTGTCCGCGACCATATTGTTTGTCGGTTTGGAGTTCCGGAATCAATCATCACCGACAACAGCTCCAATCTAAATAGTGGTCAGATGAAAGCCATGTGCGAGACTTTCAAAATCAAGCACAAGAATTCCACAGCCTATAGACCTCAGATGAATGGAGTTGTAGAAGCCGCCAACAAGAACATCAAGAAGATATTGAGAAAGATGATAGAAAACCACAGACATTGGCAGGAAAAGCTATCATTTGCCTTACTGGGATACCACACCACAGTCCGCACATCAACTGGGGCAACTCCTTACTTGTTGTTTTATGGTACGGAAGCTGTTATTCCTGCTGAAGTGGAAATTCCTTCCTTAAGAATCATACAAGAAGCTAAGATAAGCGACGCAGAATGGATAAGAAGTCGTTATGAGCAACTAGCCCTCATATACGGGAAAAGAATGAATGTAATATGTCACAGACAGCTTTATCAGAGCAGAATGACCAGAGCTTTCAACAAAAGAGTCAAGCCAAGACAGTTCACACCGGGGAAGCTGGTGTCAAAGAAGATATTTCCACATCAAGATGAGGCCAAAGGGAAATTCTCTCCCAACTGGCAAGGTCCGTATATGGTTCATCGAGTACTGACTGGAGGAGCTCTCATACTTGCAGAAATAGACAGAGAAGTCTCGCCAAAACCAATCAATTCCGATGCAGTCAAGCGATATTATGTGTAATTCTTTATGCTCTTCTCAAATGATGTAAACTGAACTACGCCCGACCTGATTCCCGTTTAAGAGGGGATACATAGGCAGCCCTATGGGTTCGGTCACAATTCAATAAAAATCTCATTTCACACCCCCCCCCTCCACAATTGGAAACTAGGGCAGAATTTTGAGGAGGACCCTCAAAATTCTGAAGCAAGTTCAGCCGACCGCAACATGCACAACAGTAAGAAACGTCAACCCATCTAACTGGGGCAGAATTTTAAGGAGGACCCTCAAAATTCCGAAGCATGAGAGGTTGCAATGTCTTGAACCGTGTCATGGTCGTCGGTTCATCTAAATTTCTTAAAATATATATTATACTATGTCTTTGCAAAATCATACATGCTTGCTTTCAAAATAGCTTTGTTTAGCAAACGCTACCCCGATAACTTGAATAGGATCATCAGACCAGGCAAAACGAGTCGAGAAAAGCCAGCGGGGATACGAACCGACCTTCCCCATCCACAGAACTCATGATTTTTCTTTGGATGTAGGAACAAAGGATAAACACGCTTCAAAGTCACAATTATCACAACATCGCAATATCGAAATCTGCTACCAGCTAAGAAATTCTACTATCATTTGCTATTTATTCTTCTGCATGAGGCTAAGTTCTGCCTCCATCTGCATAAGTCTAATCGCTGCCTTCCTATCTGCATGAGGCTAAGCTCTGCCTCCATCCGCATAAGGCTAATCGCTGCCTTCCTATCTTCATGAGGTTAAGCTATACCTCCACCCGACATAAGGCTAATCTCTGCCTTCCCCTCATGAGACTAAGCTCTACCTCCATCTTGCATAAGGCTAATCTTTGCCTTCCCTTGCATAAGGCTAATTTCTGCTTTCATTTGCATGAGACTAAGTTCTGTCTCCATACCTGCATGAGGCTAAACTCTGCCTCCAATTTACTTTTTCACCGAGACTAAGCCCTGTCTCTCAAGCATTATTTACTTCGCTTCTCTTTCGGGCTAAGCTCTGCCCCCCAATTCGCAAGACTAAGCCTTGTCTTGTTGACATCATGTTATTGCATATTTTGGGCTGAAATATCGCCAACTTGTCCAAAGGCGTCATAGTCTAACGGCATCATCCTCATAGCCGGAAGACACCATGACATGGCTTGAGGATCTCTCTTAACCTTGCACTATCATTATCCAAAGGCGTCATAAGTCAGAGGCACCATCTTCATAGCCCGAGAACATCATTTCATGGCCTGCGAATCTCTCATCAAACAATTCATGGCCCAGGACATCATGGTCTAAGGACGTCATCCCTAACCGTCCAAAGACAGCTTTCATAGTCCCAACAGGAACCTGCATCATATTTAAATTTATGCACAATATAAGCTTGTATTACTCTTATTTGCAGGTAACCCGGCGAGCAACGACTATCCCAGCAGGGGCGATCCCGCTCCAGTTCCTCAACTGTATCAAACCTAACCTCTCCCGTAAACGTTCATTCGCCCATCCCTAGATATTGCGTCCGTTCTTGTAATGACTTCACCGGTATGTTTCACCGGTGAATCCGGAACTACACACGACTTGATTCCTGTAAAACCAGGGATATGTAGGCAGCTCAAAAACCAGAGTACGGCCAAAATCTCTCTAACAGTTTCGCTCGGACAAAATTGATCATCATATCTTTACCCAACAACTCTTTCATCATTTCTGGGTAAAGAGGGGCAGATGTTGATACCTAATTTTTTCCAAAATATTTTTTAAATTGCATACATACCTTTAAAATCATGCATTTGTGGCAATTCGTATTTTTCCATAATTTTTCTACATTTTATTAATTTGTCGAGTATTTTATTTTCAATAAATACTTAAAAATTGCATCACAAATGATTTCAAAAATATTTCTTGATCTAATTTATTATTTATGGTCCTATTAAGACCAAATTATTCCATGCATATGATTTTGTACTATTTCTTACCAGAAATTAGTCCTTTATATTTTTTAAATACCAAATAATCATTTTTAAATTATTTCTATGCATAGAATTCATTTTTTATAATTAGTAATTATTTTATAAAATTATTTTAATTAAGTTATCTTTGTATTTAACAAATAGCCCATTTTTAATTCAATTACAACCTATTAAAATCATCCCAAATACATTATTAAACCAGCCCATACACCCAAAATCCTACCCCTACCCGACCCAACTCTTGCTAAATCCTGGTCGTTGATCAATTTTGATCAATGGCCCGGATTAACCCTTTCCTAATTTAACCTAAACGAACACCCGCCCCCAAACCCCTCATTTCTCCTCTCACACTCCGCCGTCACCCTTCACTCTCCTTTCCAAATCCTCTCTTCCCTAACCCTAACTCCCCTTCGTCGGTTGTTTGCTCGCCGTTAATAATGGTGGCTCAGTACCACTCCTAGCCCTAATGGCTCCCCTATGGCCGAGATTCATGCTGTCTTTGAGGTTCTCAAGGGACCAGTGGCCGTTCACTTCCCCCACTGGACCTGTGCTCACCGTTCTCAGGCCACTTTGGTCCTTCTGAGTAAGGTCTTTCTATTTTTCTGTCTAGATCTATGGTTTCTAAGCCGGAATCTCTCTATCTCTGGGTTACTCCTCTCAAAACCCTAATTTCATCTCTTAACTCTTTAGATCTGTAACAGATATGAGAATATTTGAACTATTTTACTTGTTTTGTATGAAAACCTTTCTGATTTTTGAAACGTCTCTTCATTTTCCTAACTAGGGTTTTTGAAACCTTTTCTTCAGAATGATTTTCTTTGATTTTTAAGTGTTATTCCTTGATTCTTATGTGTTTAATTGATTTTTTTAGATTTCCTTTTAACCCTAATTAGTTATGTTGAAAACCCCTAATTTCTTGGCTTTAGTTTTGGATTCTGAGTTCGTCTTTACTGTCTGTTCGCTCAACCTGTCTGTATGTTTGATTCTCATGAATTTGCTTTGATTAATTTGAGTATTTTGTGATTTTCCCTCTGGTAACATCTCATTAGGGGTTTTCATTTGGTTCTGCCTGTTTTTTACTCTGTTTATTTGTTTATTCTTGGAAGTTTATAATATCTCCCTTAATATTAGTATTTCCAATTCTTTGAATCCCTGATTTCCTGTGTTGATACTCTTTACCGATTTCCGACTACTTTTCCTATTTTACAACCTTTAAATTATTTTCTTACCCTATTATGTGACTGACTGCATTATTAATTGATTTTTACTGTTATTTCCCTAATTATAACTTTATGAATCTATCCCTAATTACTTGTTTTTATACCTACAGTGTTTGAATTCTTTCTTTAATCGCTATACTCCAGCTATGTGATTCCATTCCTTAACTTGTTTTTTGTCTTTTACTGTTGGTAAATCACTCCCTTAATTAAGGGAAGACTTGGACTGATTTTACTCTAATTGATTCCGAGTTCTATAATTACTAAACAGTTTGACTCTTACCTTATTTACCTAGCTTTCAAACTACTATATATACTGCTCTCTTCCACTCTCATCACACAGTCTTCTACACACACGAACTCACATTAGTTCACAACTCTCTCATACACTCAAAAACTCTTCTGCTTACTTTTGTTACTTGCTATTGCTACTGAATTAGCCGGCTGCAAGCCAAGGCTAACTATTTGCACTTTCCTGTTCTTCACCTTGTGTCTATTCTCCTTACTGGTATGTTCTGATTTTAAATTCAAGTTCCAAAATCAATGTATTTCTTTTACTGCTTTAGTTTATCGTTTTATTAATCTGTTTCTGCCTATTGTTTGCTTCTCAACATGTGTTTAACTTGTTTTACTTAGCATACTAGTTATGTTCTAACCTCCTTTTAGGATCAGCCTATTTATGGACATGATTATTTCCTATGTAATATGTCTTCATTGTGACTCTACTCTGGCTTTGAATGCTTGTCTATGAGTGCTGAATTCTGGTATACACCTATTGTGCAATTGTTACCTTAAGTTGTTCTGACTATATGCTCAATTCTGTTTGATGACACTATGTCTTCTATTATTTGTTGTGAACTTCATACTCCTATACTATGTTTACATCATTAGTTATCCCCAATCCCACAAGTCCCCAAGCACTTCTGATTCTATGCAACCATGTCCCCACTTAGCAATTCTGGAACCCATGACATATTGTTTATTATTCCTTGAGACTTCTATGCTTATGCTTGTTATGTGCCCACCTTGGGTGTTGTATCTGTCCCCAACCCCCTTACCCATATGTGAAGGACTATTGTTTGAGTGTTGCTGAACCTATTATGTTTTGTAGATGATCTATTGTTTGTTTAATTACCCTACTCTTGTTCAAACTATTTTACTACTAAACCACTTCATACTTTTATAAACTTCAACTGAGTCTTTTCAATATTGTATTATACCAAAGCATTTTCAAAACCATGTCAAGCACTCTCACTCTACTCTTAGGTCCTTAAGTTCTGCCCCTCCAGTGTGTGACTGCTTTGGGATTCCTGTGAGATCCCTCTGAACTCCGATGCATTGGGGCTAGCTCTTCCACATTGCACTTACTCAGTTCTGGCTATAAAATCTGGGTGTGAGCACTGCCCGGGATCCTTGAAGACCTTAGGGAACTCTGACACACCCGAACATGAGGAAGGCTATAAAACTTTGACAGTTGAGGTTAAGAACACCTGGTATATATGAGCCTGCTTCAGGCTCCCTAGAGTTTAAATTCTTATTTTATATTTATTTATGTAATTCATTCATCTACTGGTCTGTAATAATTATTTGTAAACAGATATTAGGGATGGCTAGTGAAATGGGGAGGGTTGCCATTTAGTTGTGTTAACATCATCGGGTAGAAATCATGTTTTAAGCTTTACGTTGTTTCTATCTGCATTAGAATCCATATTTTTGGACCAGCATGTTCTTTCAAACCATGCCAAGCATGCACTAGATACCATGTTACTAGAATTTCATGTCTATTGTTTCAACATCTCATCCATGCTTTATGTTTATCGCGTAGAAATCCTTCTCCAAGACAATAAACAACGTTAACAGAAAAGTTGTTACTCCCGTGCATTCATAATCATCACCCTATAACTCTTTGTGCATTTTAGAAATCATGCCTTTAGGAATTCTGTGTATCCTGAAATTATGTCTTAACCATCCTGCATTTATATATGCCTATTAGATATCCTGCTCTAGGATTTCGTTTGCATCTACTTAACCACGCCTAGTTTAACTACTGACTCACGAAAAAGGTAGAAACAGTGTCACATCTGATTGTCTTGCTCTTAATAAAACTAGTAACAATCTATACATAATCGTATCACCTAGAACAACATGCTTTTAGGTAAAACAACTTCTGAACTGTTTTTTAACAATTCTGGTAATTATTATGCAAAATCCCACCTAGGAAAGCCTTAGTAATCAATCTCTTTAAAAGCTGGAACACTGCTTGGTTGTGTTTACTGTTTAAAGACACATGTTTTAAAATCAGTAGGAAAACTAATTAGGTCATTGCTATTGAGTTTATAAATCAAGCTGCATATTTCTATGCATTGACGTTCACTTAGATATCCTGTCTTGGGATCATGTCTAATAAAACTACCTCTTGTTTTTGTTTGAGACGTGTTGATTATGTGCATTACTTGTGGAGGTAAATCTGGGCCTCATAACTGCTTTCCTGCATTTATCTGATTAGTCCTATTTGTTCTTGCCTGCCACTTAGAATTTTATCCTTTTAAAACCTTAGGGGTCTGTCTAGAACTACCTATACTTATAGGTCCTAAATTTCTCCAGGACCATTAAGAAGGGACAGGTAACAACATGCATAGAGATCGCAAAATAATCTCGCTTAATAACCACCAAGGGGTGGGGTAAAGGGTAGATATGGATATGATGACCGGTGCGCTAATGCCACGTGTAGCCCCTCACTGAGGTATGATTACCGAGAATTGCATTAATATGATCATATAGGATAAACAACTTAGGACTCCCTATACCCTATATATGTGTACTTAGACTGCGTATCTTTTCAAAACCATTACTTTTTTCCATGTGTATACTTTGACTGTTTATTTGCTACTTGTTTAAATTCACAAAGTCTGTTTGGCCGGGAACCACAGTTGTGGACTTTGAGGGGTGCCTAACACCCTCCCCTTGGAGTAATTTCAAGCCCTTACCCAATCTCTGGTTATTCAATTACTGTTATTATAACTCTTAATAGGTGCCCTAAAACACCTTACTTCGTTAGGTGGCGACTCTTGAAGTCCTTCGCATCCCTTTTCCCAAAAGGAAAATGAGTTGTCCCAACAACGTCAAAAACCCTGACCGATCCAAAAGGAGAGGAAAAAAGGGGGCGTGACAGCGGGTAGGGAAGAAGAACCCTAGAAATCTGATGAATCATTCAAATCTGCTACTGAGGGGGAAGAAACGGTTTCTTCTAAGATTGAACATGTAACATCTAGCCCTAAATGTCACGCCCTAACCTCGGGAAGCGTGACCGATGCTCAACCGAGTGGACCTGGTCAAGCAAGCATGTTAGACACTTTCTACCCAACTCACTTATGATCAAGAGAAGGCATATTTTCATTAATTAGATAGTAGGAAGATCATATATAAATTACTAAATCATTTCATTAGTTACATCATTGTTAAGTTTCAAAATACACACATTCTTATGATTGAGTGGAACAAGAGTCTAAAACACAACATAATCCGTTGACCTTTCTAGCATCCATATACAACCCACATAGTGTCTACAGAGCCTCTAAAGATACAAAAGAGTGTTAAGATACTGCCTGCGACAAGTCCCCAACTATACCTCAAAACGTGATAACAATATGAACAAAAGATACAATACATGACCCCGGGATGAAGTGGAGCTCACCGAGTCCGCTGGGAAGAAGATGCACCACGATTTGTGATCAACACTGTTTGTTATGGAGCCACCTGCATCCATTTAAAGATGCAACGCCCCCGAAAAAAGGGACGTTAGTAGTATCGAATAGTACTAGTATGTAAAACTAAAACACCATCACATTAGAATGAATAATAATACAAGGGGAAAACAGTCATGAGTTCAATAAGAGCTTCAAACAATACTAAAACATCCAGTAATGATCACATAAGTTCTTAAGTCAATTTCTATCTTATTAGGTTGGGGAATCTTTAGTGCCAAAATACCATAAATCACAAGACCACTGTATTCTTACACGGAGTCCGATCATGACCCGATCAGCTAGGTCATCTCATTCCAATTATCATTTCCAGCACAGTTACCACCATGTGTGTGGTATGGCTTCCGATCACAGCCTGATCGGCTAGGCCATCTCACTCGAGACATCACCCCTTTCAATCAATAATCTCACTTCATACTTCTTTCCCATCTTTTCAATACATTGGCATGAGTGTCCTCAATTATAAAGTCATTCGTGGCACTTGGCCTCAATAAATTATTTTTTAGATTTTCGAAATTAAAAGCTAGGGTATAGATTTTTACCTTTAATATGAGGACATTCTTGATAATATTCAAAGATTGAGCAAGAATTGTTGGATATTAGTGTGAAGGTTATTCTCCCACACTAAGAACTCTCTCTCTCTCTCTCTCTCTCTCTTAAAATATCAGGAATATTCTCAAAAATGGTCTATGGTATGTATTTTAACGGAATAGGGTCGAGTTTTAAAATCCCAAAAATTAAGCCCCGGGGAAGGATCTGTGATCGCATATGTGACCGCATAATGATTCTGTGGTCCGCAAAATGACCGTGAAAGATGGCCCTCAGAACTAGGCTATCCTGCTTCACTCTGCGGCCGTTATGCGACCTGCAGACCTGTTCTTTGGTCGCATAATGCGCCGTAGAACCTCCCTTCGCAAAAATCTAAGGATGAATATGTGAACAAAGTGTGGGATGCAAAATGGTTATGCGGTTACATAATTGACCACGAAATTGACCTCAAAATTGGCCCAAAAAGCTCTACGGCCACTCTGCGGCCCGCCGAGTGATTAGGCGGCCCCATAATGGGCCGCAGAAATGCCTATGTCTGCAAAATATTTCCTTCAACTCCCCAGCATACTGTTCAATCCAAAATGCCTTATACGCCTACTCCGGCATCATGGAACCCCGATTTTTAGGAAAAAGTTTACAGGGCCTTACATCCTCCCCCACTTAAGATCATTCGTTCTCGAATGAGGATCTAGGTTCACTATTAGAATCCTATGCAACTCAATTTTCCATGCCGTACACCAGCAGCCCCAAATTTGACTAACTCCCATCTCCAAAAATTTTGCCAGAGTTTACTTTGTAACTAGGCCTATCCACCTGTCAGAGAGCCCAGAAACACATCCTACAAACATATACACAATCCAATAACGTAACATAACTCATAACACTACCAATCGTGGCCTCACATACAATATATTTAGGAAGGAGCAACTTTACATTAACTTAACAAGTGATACAAAAATCCCTAGGCGACAGTCTTTATAAAAAGGTTACATAGCTTATACAAACAAGTGAGGATACTTCTTTTTAATCTCTTCTTCGGCCTCCCAAGTAGCCTCTTCAACCTGTTGGTTCCGACATAATAACTTTACGGAGGCAATTTCTTTATTCCTCAACTTTCGGACTTGCCTACCAAGAATGGAAACTGAAATTTCTTCATATGACAATTCTTCATTAACTTCAATGGTCTCAACCGGCACAATAGCTGACGGATCTCCAACTACCTTCTTCAACATAGACATATGGAATATCGGGTGCACTAGCAACATTTTGGGTGGTATCTCAAGCTTGTACGCCACCTGGCCAATACTCTGAATGATTTTGTATGACCCAACATACCTCAGACTCAATTTCCCTTTTCACCCAAACCACATTATACCCTTCATGGGGAAAACCTTCAAGAATACCCAATCCTCTTCTTTGAACTCTAGGTCTCTGCTACGAACATTCGAATAGGATTTTTGATGACTCTGAGCAGTTTTCAACCGCTCCTTTATGATCTTAACCTTCTCCATAGCCTGATGCACGAGTTTTGGCCCTATCAACTCAGCTTTCCCAATCTCGAACCACCCAATGGGAGATCTACATATCCTACCATATAATGCCTCAAATTGTTACATCTGAATACTAGCATAGAAGTTGTTGTTATAAGTAAACTCTATGAGTGGCAAATGATTATCCCACATACCCTTGAAGTCAAGAACAGAAGCACGCAACATGTCCTCAAGCGTCTGAATAGTCAGCTCTTCTTTTCCGTTGGTCTGTGGATGGAAGGATGTACTAAGATTCACCTGAATACCCAAACCTTGCTGAAATTTCTTCCAAAAAGTGGTCGTGAATTGAGCCCCTCGATCGGAAATGATAGAAACTAGACTGCCATGCAGCCTAACTATTTCCTTGATATACAATTGAGCATACTTTTTCGTTGTGTCGGTAGATCTAATTGGCAAAAAGTGTGTTGATTTCATGAGTCGATCCACGATCACCAAAATTAAGTCAAACTTGCGCGGAGTGCGCGGTAACCCTACCACAAAATCCATATTAATCATTTTCCACTTCCACATTGGAATTTCTATGTTCTGTGCCAACCCACCAGGCCATTGATGTTCGGCCTTCACTTGCTGACAATTCGAACACCTTGCCACAAAGTCCACCACATTCCTTTTCATGTCATTCCACCAATAGACTTCCTTGAGATCATGGTACATCTTTGTAGAACTTGGGTGCACGGAATACCTAGAAGTGTGAGCCTCGGTCATGATTCTTTCTCAGAGACCATCTACATTTGGAACACATAGCCGCCCTTGTACCTTAGTGTACCATAATTCATGCCAAGAGTAAAAGCCATAGTTTTATGTTTATGAATCCCCTCCTTCAGCTGTACTAACAACGGATCGTCGTATTGCTTCTCTTTGACTTCCACAATAAGCAATGATTCAACCCTATTTTGCACAATCACTCCTCCTTCATTAAAGTCTGCAAGACGAACTCCCAATCTAGCTAACTGGTGAACCTCCTTGGTCAACGGCCTTTGACACGCCTCCAAGTGAGCCAAACTACCCATATATTTTCAGCTAAGCGCATCCGCCACAACATTAGCTTTCCCCGGGTGATACAGAATATCGATGTCGTAATCCTTGAGTAACTCAAGCCATTTTCTCTGCCTCAGATTCGGATCCTTTTGTTTGAAAATATATTGAAGACTTCTACTATCCGTGAATACATCCACATGGACCCCGTACAAATAATAACGCCAAATATTCAATGCAAAAACCACTATTGCAAGTTCTAAATCATGTGTTGGATAGTTCTTTTCATGATTCTTGAGTTTCTTAGAAGCATAAGCTATAACCTTGTTGTGTTGCATTAACACACACCCAAGCCCGATCCTTGAAGCATCAAAATATACCACAAACCCATCTGTACCCTCTGGCAGGGTCAACATTGGCGCCATAGTCAATCTCGATTTCAACTCCTGGAAGCTCCTTTTACAAGCATCGGACTATTGAAACTTAATCGCTTTCTAATTCAATTTAATCAATGGATAGGCAAGAGTAGAGAACCCCTCCACAAACTTCCTGTAATACCCTGCTAAGCCCAAGAAATTGCGAATCTCAGTTGGCATTATAGGTCTATGCCAATTCTTCACCGCTGCAATCTTTTGAGGATCAACCTTAATCCCTTCTTGTAGACGACATGACCCACCAATAATGTGACAGATCGAGCCAAAATTCATATTTTTAAAATTTTGCGTATAGTTGGTGCTGATGAAGAGTTTGCAACACTGCCCTGAGATGATCGACATGGTCTTCTCGACCTCGTGAATACATAAGAATATTGTCAATGAACATTATCACGAAGGAGTCAAGAAAAGGCTTGAAGACCCGATTCATAAGATCCATGAAAGTTGTTGGGGCATTTGTTAGCCCAAAAGATATTACCAAAAATTCAAAATGCCTATAACGGGTCCTGAAAGTTGTTTTCGGAATATCCTACTCCCTGATCTTCAATTGGTGGTACCCAGATCGTAAATCAATTTTGGCGAAGTACCTATCACCCTGTACGCCTACTCAGGCATCACGGAACTCCGATTTTTAGGAAAACTTTTACAGGGCCTTACACTAAAGTTACTCTTGAAACCATTTCTAAGGTTGCTATGAATTTGGAGAATAGGTTTGTGCTGGTAGGATCCATGGCAGGTGTTGAAACTACTGAGTCTGGAAGGGTTAGTGGAAAAAATATAAAATGAAAAGAAAAAGAGAGTGAGGGTGCTCAGATTACTGTGAGGGGTAAGGGAAACGTACTGATTGGTTCTTCACCCACTCTTGTTGGTCTAACTAAATAATTGGGTGCTATTGTAGTTTGGGGTGAGGAATCTGCTGGAATATAGGAGAGTGTGAGAGAAACAGGGGGAAGTCGGACTGGAGAAGCTGCTGAGGGGCTGGTTCGACTAGGGAAAATTTAGATGAACCTGTTCCATCTGAACAGAAAACCCTCGCAGACCTACTAAAAAGGGTGACTGACAGTTACAATCCAAAGAAGAAAGGAAGTTCAGGAGTTAAAACCCCTGGCACTGCTAGGATAAACAAGAAAAGGAAGGATGCCTTTATATCCTTATTGAAATTCCGCCCACAAGAGGAAGAGCTATAAGAAGTCAGAAGAAGCAGAGTGAGGTTGAACTGGAGAAAGCCTTAGAAGAAAGTAAAAGAAAAGTTGCTGCTAAGGGAAAGAAGAAGGTGGGTGAGGTTGTTGAAATTGATGAGACGGACTTGGTCCTTCGAGATGAAGATGAGACAGAAGAAGTGGAGGTTCTGACTCCTAAAGCTAAGAAATCCAGGACTTCCACAAAGAAGTCTATTTCAAAGTCAAAGTCCTCTGAACCATCCACTTTGGCTAAAAGAACCAGGTCTGCTGTAAAATCAAGAAAAGTGAAATTTATGGAGGAAGAAGAATGGAGTGGAGAGGAAGATGAAGATGATTCTGATGCTGATGAAGACAATATGGTCAAATTTGGAAAGAGGACTATCTTGAAACGCAGACTCCTCAGGGACTTGGAGGAGGAAGGAATGGTGATGCTTCTGGAGAAGTTACAGTTGCAAGGCTGAAAGGACATGGTCCTTCAGATGGATGGCAGACTGGCAAGAATTGAAATTGTGAAGTTTATGGCAAATTGTGAGATAAAAGATGGTAGGGTCACCAGTGTGGTAAAGGGGGTGACAATAACTTTTGATAAGAAAGAGCTTGGAGAGATCTTGGGTGTACCTGCTGAAGGGTACAATGACTATACGAAGCTCAATTGGCCAAGTCTAGATAATCTCCCTACTGCCCTTCCCATTACTAGGAAATTTGGTGGCAATGAAGAGGAACTTGATCCCAAGGCTATTTACAAAAGTGATATGAAGCCACCCCACAAAGTGTTGTTCGAATTTGTAAATAAATGTGTGCTGCCAAGGCAGGAAAGGAGGCACATTGCCACATTCATGGACCTGGTCCTTATGGAATATTTGGACAGTGGGAGAAAAATCAATTGGCCTGGATTTATAATCCAGCTTCTTGATAGGTTTCTAAATGGCACTGATCACGCCCAACTATGCCTTATAAAAAGGACAAAGCGGTCGCTGCAAATATAATCCGGTTTAAGTCCAGAGTCGAATCTACAGGGAACTAACATATTCACTACAACTCTTAATAAGGCTAAACTCAAATAATTTCCGGATGCAAGACGTTTATCAATAAGCAGTAGACTTTATGTAGCTAAAGTAAAATGACAAGAAACTAACAATAATTAGGAATAAAGATGAATTCAAGGGTAAAAAGATCTAGGTAATGAGTTTCTCAATTGTCGGATTAATTCTTAACTCTTAAGTTATAATCTCATCGTAATATTCTCTGAGAACTATGAGTTATGGGTTACGGTATCATCTCTCGATCAATTACGACAATTTTCTAGAAGAATTCTTTCGAAATACTCTTGCTAACAATTTATGCAACTCTGGATTATCCCACCAAAGCTTCGTTATTTCTAAACCCACTTTTAAATTCAAGTAATGAATTCTTCAGTTACCCAAAAGTGGTGTTGTTCAACAACAATCTAACCTAGTATTCTTTCTCAAGCAATATAAGGCAATTAGATTAATCAAGGGCCCGTTCAATTAATCACAATACAAAATGTAGTTGAACAATCATAGAATAAACACGACTTAATTCTATCAGAATAGAGTTAAGAACTTCATCCAACAATTGGTTCCTTCAACCCTAGATTAGGAGTTTAGCTCCTCATACTCATAGTAATCAAATACAAAGTAAACTGCATAATTAAATTGCAGAGTAAGGAATAAGGAATGTAAAAATCAATGGTTTGAGCTTCCGAGTAGTGTTCCACGATCTCCTTTTGTCTCCAATGGCAAAAGTCCTTCAAAGTTGTGTTTTTGGGTCTATTTATATGTTTGGAATAAGCCCTAAACATGTAAGTCACTCCTAATTACGCCGGGAAAGTGTTTAATACTTGGAAAGTCGGATCCGGACCCTGGCTTTAAGTTGGCCTCGCCAGGCTAAAGCCTGGTCTTGCTTGGCTTTAGGGTGGCCCCGCCAGGCTAAAGCCTGGTTTCTCCTTTTCACCATTTTCACGCGCACTTTCAACGTTTAAGCATCCATTTAGCTCGGCTTCCATCTCTATTTCACCTACACATAAATAAACTTCATTACGCTCAAACAAAATGTATTTTTATCATTAAAGCACGTAAAATGCAAGGCACATAATGCGTTAAATCATGAATTATAGCCACACATCAATACCCCACACTTAAACATTTTCTCGTCCTCGAGCAATTAAACTACACTCATGAACACAACTTATTAAGCAATTCCCTTAACTCATTATACCAAAAAAATTTAAAATAGTTTAAACACAAAGGTGTGACATCCTCGCTTCAATAACCGACTCACAAATACCATGCTTTATTTAAAATTCACTTACTTACTCTAACATGGAGGTCAACAACATTACCTTTCCTTTATGAATCATGTGCCTTCACCCAATCAAAGAGCTTAGTTCTACACACCATGAATTTTAAAATCATAGGAACTCAAGAAAGAAAAAAATCACTCGCTCTCAGAAATAACATTCATATTCCCCAAATGATGTACCATAAGCTTGCCCTTAGTGTAATACTCCACTAATCGAGTTCATTCAGTCTAAGATCAAATAGGACTTTCATTGGTTGTAATGTAGGCTGCGGGACGGGTATGATACATTTAGATATAAGAGTGACTACACCTCACTTAAGCACTTTAATACAAACACTTTAAACTTCAAGCCCATACTTATGTCAAACCAAAACTCCACCTTAACTTCATTATATTTTACCCCTACTTCTTTAAGCACCAGTACATTAATAGCCATCACCATCAGGATTTCATACACTACAGCTATTATATCAATATCTTTTTTTTCTTTTTTTTTTCTTTCTCTTTCCAAATGGCTCTTATTGACACATTTCTTTTTTTTTTCTTTCAAACGATGCACGTTTCTCCTTATTTCACTTGTTCCACTCAAAAGCCAACCCACCACCCAAAACTTTAACTTTTCCATACTTCATCATAATTCAAGTGCTCATGAGAGGTGACAAGGTTCAAATACATGGTCGATTCAAACAAAGGGGTATGGCTTGTAATGTGGTTACCAAAGAAACAGGATTATAGGCTCAACGGGGTTAACTACGATACATCACATTTAGGTGGGTACTCTATTTTTATCTGGTTTAATAAAGAACTGTTTATATCACTTCTCAGACTGAACAAGACTACTATTTCGCTTTGTACACACACTGAGCAAGTTCTAGACATCAAATGCAATGCACAGAATACATACAAACCTCACACAGACATGGCACAAACTCATTCAGGATTGATTTTATCACGACACTCCAGTCAAAGCAATTAAGCAAATTTAAGAATCCACAATTTAAGGTATTTATCCTAGAGTCAAAAATTGAGCCTAAGCGTCACAACCAGAGCACTGAATATTCTCCAAGAATCACAAAGCTCGGAGATATTACTGCGATTAAATGCATAGCCATCATGGACTCCTACTCCTAAAAATTAAAACTACCAACACCCGGTTCAACTAAGGAAAAGAACCGCGGCCTAAAGAAAAACCAAGGGGGAATTACGACACTACCTAAAAAAAATCTTTTTGGTATTTTCTTTAGACTTACTTCCCTCAAGAAAACTGTCTATGAGATCCATCGTCGGGAAGATTCCAATATATTTCTATTTTTTGTTTTTTGTTTTTTAATAAAACTAACAAGACGATAAAAATAAAAACATAACAAACTACAACAAATATTTACAACACCCCAAACTTAAATCATGCAATGTCCTTAGTGCAGCACAGGTAGAAAAAACAAGAAGTAAAAATAAGGTGCAAGAAACTGCCCGATCAAACAACGTCATCATCCTCTAACTCTCTCCATTCTTCATCATGTTCATATTCTCAATCATTCTCATCATCCGAATGCATCGGCTCCGCATCAGACTGCTCTGGTGTGTTTATATCCTCATCATCCAGGAGCTTGTATCCCTCTCCTACACCAATCATCTGCTGAGCATGAGCATTAAGCGGGTATCGCTGCTCCAATTCATTCCTCTCATCAACTGTATCCAGGCGACCCCTATACGCAATTGCAAATCCATCATCCCATAAAGATGGGCCATGAAACTGTCATCCCACGCATCGCGCTCAATACCGATCAAAGAAGGTGTACCAGCCTCGTCTTTCATCCGAAGGTTTGTAATGTCAGTTTGTCGAATGAGCTGATCAATAATATGGTCAAAGTCAGGCTCTACCTCAACTTCCTCATGCTGTAGGAACCGAGTCAGGAAATTAGAGAATGGCATTCTATCAATTTTTTTTACTTGTTCTCACTGACGCTATTTGATAGCGGATCATATGACCCACATTTACCCTCTGCCCAGTCATAAGGAAATACAGTACACAAGTTCTCTCACGGCTTATCAAGGTGTCATGGTTGCACGGTAGGATCCGTGCATTTATCAACTTAAGCCACACCTGAGCCTCCGCTTTCATCTTCTTTTTAGGGAACCTCTTGTGGCGATTAATGAACTTATCCCGAACCCATGCAACAGTAGAGTCAACCCCAAAAAGTGTGTGCCTTAATTCTCTATATGTAGGCTTGCGAATGAATTGCTTTAATGAATCCACAGGGACATTTGGAGCACCTAGAAAATCACATATAGCCTTGGCCGAAAAATCTATCAAGCGCCCACGGATTGGCACCAACTCCTCAGTGTCTTTTGGGTCAAACCCCTCATAGAATGCCATTACTAAGTTGAGGTTGATATCCCTTGTGTTCTTAAACACGTATCCCAACCCCAGCTCATGAATGATTTTCCAAATCGCTGGATATTTTGCTCTCACACTACGATCCTGAATAGCTCCCTATGGATGCACATGCTTGGGCTTGCAGCACTTATACCAATCCCTTGTCTGCGGAGGGATACTGTTTATCTCGAACTCCCGTCGGCCTTGGGGCTGTTGCCTCATAGCAGCCACAGTTGTCACCGCCTCGCCACCAGTCATACTAGAAGCGGCTTCTCCCCCTTTTCTTTTCTTAGGATGTGGTGGGGGGTCGCTTTGGCCTTAGCTTGTGCCGTGGAAGTGGAATTTCCTTTGCCTGATTCTTTTCTTGGAGGCATTGATTTTCCTACACGAAAGAACATTAGTTAGATAACATCACATTACACTCTACACACATAATCTTTTCCACTTTGCCGAGATTACTCAAACTTCACCTCGGATTTTTCTTAACATTTGGATCATAACCACAATCACATGGGCTTCCCATGAGCCACCCCACACTTAAAATTTTAATTTGGTTCGCGATTACATGACACTAGTGTTTCATCCCGGAGACTCAGGCTCCAATCAGGGACTCGTAATGCCATTGAGGCATTGCATCAAACACTTGACAAGCACTAGTATCATGGGATTTCTTTTGGAATTGAGGGAATTCCTCATCCTCCCAAATAGGCTTGGGGTTCCATATTACCACATATTTTCATAATTTCAGCACCATTCCTAAGGGGTTTAGGGTATTGGGGAACACAAACACAATATGACCATGAATGACACACACCCATGAAGAACAATCATCAATGAAGAACTACCATCTCTCATTACCTATAATCAATTCAAAATTACAAAAGGAAGATATAGAATCATACCTTTGAAGATTTGTAAGGAGTAGGATGCTTGAGAATTTGGATGAGTGAAAAACTAGCAAGATTAGGCTTGACCTCAATGTGGATGTTAATGTGATGGTGATTACGTGTAGGTGAGATAGAATCCGGATGATGATTTGTGAAATGTGTTTGTTTTCTTGTGATTTTGGTGTGAGTGTGGATAGGCTTTATTGATTTGGAGTGTTTTTAGTGTGTGAGAGTGTTTTTGTGAGGTATAATTCGACCAAATGAGGGGAGAGACATTAAAAGGGCCGAAAATTTACTTACCTCATGTTGGCCAGGCGTCGCCGGCCTAAGGCCTGGTCGACCCTGGCGTTAGCTGGGCATCGCCAGCCTAAAGCTTGGTTGAACCTGACATTAGCTAGGCGTCTCCAGCCTAAGGCCTGATTGACCCTGGCTTTAGCCACGCGTCGCCAGCCTAAGGCTTGATCGACCCCGGCTTCCCGTGACTCTAAAACACTGCTCGCTTCGCCCAAACGCACCTGCAAACTTGTTAGTATTTACAAATAAATGAAAAAAATTTCTAACTACACTAAAACTTAGCTACGAATTGGGTTGCCTCTCAACAAGCGCCTTAGTTAACGTCGTGGCACGATGATTACAACATTCCAATGGGTTGCCTCCCATGCAACGCCTTATTTAACGTCGCGGCACGACGCATGCTCGAATCATACTCTTCATTCGTGTCTTGGGGCTCTTCCAAAGTTATTGCCACTCTGTCCCCTTTTTCTTCGGCCATTCCAAGGTAATATTTCAACCTCTGCCCAGTCACCGTGAACTTGTTTGTCCCATCTTCTGATTCAATCTCCACAGCTCCACTTGAAAACATTTGCACCACTATGAAGGGTCCTGACCATTGGGACTTTAACTTTCCCAAAAATAACCTCAATTGTGAGTTATATAGCAACACTAGATCTCCGGGTTTGAAATTTCGATCCAAGATGTGCTTATCATGCATCAGTTTCATCCTTTCTTTGTATAATCTAGCACTCTCGAATGCCTGGAACCTGAATTCCTCCAGCTCATGCAACTCAGTGACTCTGTTGGTGCGTGTTGTCTCCATCTCTAAATTCAGTTGTCGCAATGCCCACAGTGCTTTATGTTTAAGCTCTACCGGAAGGTGGCATGCCTTTCCAAACACCAAGTTGTATGGTGACATGCCAATTGGAGTTTTGAAGGCTGTGATGTATGCCCACAATGCATCATCCAAATTTTTCGCCCAATCAGTCCTTGTTGCATTTACTATTTTAGTAAGGACACTTTTAATCTCCCTATTGGACACTTCAACCTGTCCGCTTGTTTGTAGGTGTTACGGTGAGGCTACCTTGTGGCGAACTCCATATTTCTCCAACAGGCGGGCGAACGCTCTATTGCAAAAATGGGAGTCACCATCACTGATTATAGCTCTTGGGGTGCCAAAGCGTATAAAGATGTTCTTCTTTAGAAAACTTGTCACCCCTTTTGCATCATTGGTTGGGAGAGCCACCGCTTCAACCCACTTGGAAACATAATCAACTGCAACCAATATATATTTGTTACCGTATGAGCTGACGAAGGGCCCCATGAAGTCGATCCCCCACATGTCAAACTTCCACCTCTTGAATTGTGGTCATTGGCATCTCATGGAGGCGGGATATGTTGCATGTCCTTTGGGATTCATCATTGCTTTTGACCCTATCATGGGAATCCTTAAATAGTGTCGGCCAATATAATCCCGATTCCAACACCTTTGCTACTGTCTGGATTCCTCCAAAGTGTCCACCATATGGTGAAGCATGGAAAGCCTGCAAAATAGAAGGTTGATCTTGCTCGGGGATACACCTCCGGATCATGTTATCAACACATATCTTAAATAGTAAAGGTTCATCCCAGTAATAAGCATGACAGTCACGGAAGAACTTTTTCTTTTGAATTGAGGAGAGGTCGTAAGGTACAATACCACTTGCTAAGTAATTAGCAATATCAGCATACCAAGGTGCCTTATCCATTGTTGCAGCCAGTAACTGCTTATCCGAAAATGTCTCAATGATATCTTCAACATCCCTCTTCTTTTCTGCTCCTTCCAACCTCGAGAGGTGGTCCGCCACTTGATTGTCTGTCCCCTTTCTGTCACGGATCTCCAAGTCGAATTCTTGTAGCAACAGAACCCAGTGAATCAAGCGTGGATTTGACTCCTTCTTTGCTATCAAGTACCTGATTTCTGCATGGTCAGTATAAACAATAACTTTTGAGCCAATTAGGTACGACTTGAATTTGTCGAAGGCAAACACTACAGCAAGAATTTCCTTTTCCGTGACAGTGTAGCTCAGCTGTGCACCACTAAAGTCCTACTTGCATAGTAAATCGGGTGCATCATCTTATCCTTGCGCTGCCCCAAAACTGCTCCTATAGCATAATCACTGGCGTCGCACATGAGCTCGAATGGTTGCTCCCAGTTGGGTGAAACAATGATGGGTGCATTCACCAATCTCTTTTTCAGCTCCTCAAATGCTAACTTACAATCATCAGAAAATACAAAGGGCTGGTCTTTTTCGAGCAGCTTACATAAGGGGTTAGAAATCTTAGAAAAATCCTTAATGAACCGCCTGTAGAATCTGGCATGCCCAAGGAAACTTCTCACTGCCTTCACTGAAGTGGGTGCTGGAAGCTTCTCAATCACATCAACTTTTTCATGGTCTACTTCAATTCCCTTCTCGGACACTTTATGCCCCAACATTATTCCTTCTTGTACCATAAAATGGTACTTCTCCCAATTCAGCACTAGATTTGTCTCCACACATCTTTTGAGCACTCTTTTTAGGTTGTGAAGACAATCCTCGAATGAATCCCCTACCACAGATAAATCATCCATAAATACCTCCATAATGTCCTCGACCATGTTAGTGAAAATGGCCAACATACACCGTTGGAATGTGGTCGGTGCGTTGCAAAGTCCAAAGGGCATCCTCCGAAAAGAAAATATGACATACGAACAAGTGAAGTATGTCTTCTCTCTATATTTCGGGGCTATTGAGATCTGATTATACCCCGAGTATCCATCCAAGAAACAAAAATGGGATCGCCCTGCTAACCTATCGAACATCTGGTCAATAAAAGGTGGGAGGAAATGGTCCTTTCGGGTGGCTGCGTTTAGTTTCCTATAGTCCATGAAAATCCACCACCTTGTGACTATACGAGTTGATATCAACTTGTTCTTTTCATTTTGTACAACTGTCATTCCACCCTTTTTCGGTACACACTAGATAGGACTTACCTAGTTTCTGTCAGAGATAGGAAAGATGATGCCCACATCCAGCCACTTGATCACCTCTTTCTTTACTACTTACTTCATATTTGGGTTCAGCCTTCGTTGATGTTCTCTGGAAGGTTTGTTCCCTTCTTCCAGAAAAATTGTGTGCATGCAGAAGGCTGGGCTGATACCCTTTATGTTTGCCATGGTCCATCCAATGGCAGTCTTGCATTCTTGTAACACCTGCAGTAATTGTTCTACTTGTGTAGCTAGCAAACCAGATGATATAATAAAAGGTAAAGTAGAATTGGGACCTAAGAAAGCATACCTGAGGTGAGTTGGAAGTGGTTTCAAGTCCAGTTGTGGTGGTTCCTCTATTGATGGCTTTGCAGGTAGTGACACTCTCTTTTTTTAAACGTAAGGGCTCGAGCTGAGGTTCCCTTTTCCAGAATCCTTGACCCTCGAGGTCCATTACCCTCTCTTCCAACCCTTCACCATCCATTTATTCTGAATTTGTCAAGCAAGCTTCCAACGGATCTTTGGCATTCTGGGTCTCATCCTCTTCGTGCAGTATCACATCCACAGCATCCACTAGTGAGCAGTTGCATGTTCACTGGGTCTCCTCATGGATTGTTGAACGTTGAATATTACTTCTTCATTGTTCAACCTCATTTTTAGTTCTCCAGTCTCACAATCAATCAACGCTCTCCCAGTGGCTAAGAATGGCCTTCCCAAAATGATAGGTATCTCCTCATCTACCTGGTCGTCCAGAATAACAAAGTCTGCAGGAAATACAAACTTTCCCGCTTGCACCAACACATCATCAAGAATTCCTGTCGGTCTCTTAACTATGCAATCAGCCAGTTGCAGCAGCATCGAGATCGGTCTAGCTCTGCCAATGCCCAGTTTTGTATAGATTTCCAGGGGCATCAAGTTTATGCTGGCTCCCAAGTCACACAATGCTTTTGCAAAAGAATAACTCCCAATAGTACACGGAATAGTGAAGCAACCTGGATCAGACATCTTTTGGGCCTAAGGTCTTGTCACTACCGCGCTGCAGGTCTGTGTCAGAGTCATAGAGGACAGGTCTTGAAAGTCAAATTTCCGTGACATCAGGTCCTTCGTCATCTTTGCATATCCTGGAATTTCCCTCAAAGCATCCATCAGGGGAATATTCAATTTTGAATCTGGCAAAGCATCTCCATGAATCTCCTGTATTGACCATCTTTATTTTGTTTTGCCAATCTCTGAGGGAATGGTGCAGGATTCACTCTTCGTCCACTGCTTGCTGGCTGTTCTTTGTTGGAAGCTTGTGGAACAAGAGGTACCACCTGTTCTGAGACTTGTTCGTCCTCTTTTGTCTTACCTTTTTCAACCTGTGCTTGTTCAACTACCACTTCTGTGACTTCTGCTGATTCATCTGTTTCTAATGGAGCTGGTGTGGCTGGCGTAGTCTCTCTTCTGGATTGAGCAACTTCTTTCTCTCTGTCCAAATCTCTCCCATTTCGAAGACTTACTGTCATTAGCGGATTTAGATTTTGCTCATTTGGGTTAATATTTGTGTCTGCCGGCAATGTCCCTTAGGGACAGTTGTTCAAGGCCATGAACAACTGTCCCAGTTGAGTTTCAATGCCTTTAATTTCTGAGTCATGTGCTGTCAATTTTTCCTACATATTACCATTTGTCCCCATGAGTTACTGCAGCATGCCCCTGATTTTTACTATGTTGTTGTCTTGCTGCTGATGAGGTGGCTGATATGCCAATTGTTGTTGGTGATGTTGTTGATAGCCCTGGTGCCTTTGATATGGCACCAATTGTCCTTGTGGCCGTATACCCCCAGGTTGTGGTATGTTGGGTATGTGCTGCTGATTTGGTGTTGGTCCCTATTTTTGTTCTCCTTGCCTTTGACCCCCATAATTATTGACGTAATTTATGTCCTCTCTGAAGCCTGATTATCACTTTCTCCCCTCCATGAGCATACATAAGACTGATTAATGCAAGGGGTATACAATCCTCCATTTGTTGTATCAGCGATATGCACTTGCTTTGTACCTACCTCGTCAATCTTCTTTGTCAATATACTCATCTGAGTCATGAGCGTTGCTATGTTCTTTGCATGTGAATTTTTTGAGTCAAGGGGGACAAAATGCACTATTGGTGTCAGGGTCGTACCTCTCGCCATCCAGCCTGAATTTTGAGACATCTTATCGAGAAGAATTTTGCACTCTGTGAATGTCTTGCTTAGAAATGCACCCCCAGCTGAAGCGTCTACATTGGCTTTCAAATTGTCTGCCAAACCCATGTATAATCTCTGCCCAAACATCTGGTCTGGAATGCCATTGTGTGGACACTTCACTAGCATCCCTTTGAATCTTTCCAATGTTTCCTACAAGGTTTCAGTAGGTTTATGCTTGTACTGCAATATTTCATCAATTTGCCTTGCAGTCTTGTTAGGAGGATAGAACTTGTTTAGGAACTTCTTGACTAATTCCTCCCAAGTGGCAATGGAATTTATTGAGAGCGAATTCAGCCAAGTCTGAGCCTCTCCAGTCACTAAGAACGAGAACACTAGCAGCTTCATGGCTTCCGGGGTCACATTCGTCTACCTTTGGGTCACACAAATTGACAAGAAATTTTTCAAGTATTGTTGTGGGTCTTCAATGTGTGACCCGGAGAACAATCCCTTATTCTGCAACAGATGCAACATGTTGTTGGTGATTTGTAATGTCTCTGCTTGTATCTGGGGCACAGCAATGGCGGTGGCCAGGTTGTCAGCAGTTGGCTGTGCCCAATCATATAGAGCAGCTTCTGGCACAAGAGGTGCCACCAATTCATTATTCGGATCAACCATGTTGTTCCGATTGTTTGCCTCGACGTCGTCCACGTTGTCCATTTCAATTTCGAGTTGTTTTTTTTGTTGTGATTGTTTGTTCTTTTTGTTAGCACGGTTTAATACCCTGAATGTTTTCTTGGGGTCTGAGAGTCCTACGAAAAGTTCACCAGTCCGCGAAGAGTTTCTAGGCATACACCTGAGTCACAGGAGAGTTCAAACGTGAGAATTTCAATGGAAATAGTTATAACACCCAGAAAATTGATCTAAACTAAAAATCCTAGCAATTATTCTAAGTCGTAATAAATAACACCATTAGTTCCCTAACAACGGCGTCAAAATTTGATTACGCCCAACTATGCCTTATAAAAGGAAAAAGCTATTGCTGCAAATATAATCCAGTTTAAGTTCGGAGTCGAATCCACATGGAACTAACCTATTCACTACAACTCTTAATAAGGCTAAGCTCAGACAATTTTCGGATGCAAGATGTTTATCAATAAGCAGTAGACTTTATGTAGCTAAAGTAAAATGACAAGTGACTAACAATAATTAGGAATTAAGATGAATTCAAGGGTAAAAAGATCTAGGGTAATGATTTCCCTAATTGCCGGATTAATTCTTAACTCTTAAGCTATAATCTCGCCGTAATATCCTCTGAGAATTATGAGTTATGTGTTACCATAATCATTTCTCGATCAATTACGACAATTTACTAGAAGCATTCTTTCGAAATACTCTAGCTAACAATTTATGCAACTCTGGATTATCCCACCAAAGCTTCGTTATTTCTAAACCCACTTTTAAATTCAAGTAATGAATCTCTTCAATTACCCAAAAGTGGTGTTGTTCAACAACAATCTAACCTAGTATTCTTTCTCAAGCAATACAAAGCAATTAGACACGATTAATCAAGGGCCCGTTAAATTAATCACAATACAAAACGTAGTTGAACAATCATAGAATAAACACGGCTTGATTCTATCAGAATAGAATTAAAAACTTCATCCAACAATTGGTTCCATCAATCCTAGATTAGGAGTTTAGCTCCTAATACTCATAGTAATCAAATACAAAGTAAACTTCATAATTAAATTGGAGAGTAAGGAATAAGGAACGTAAAAAACAATGTTTTGAGCTTCCGAGTAGTGTTCCACGATCTCCTTTTGTATCCAATGGAAAAAGTCCTTCAAAGTTGTGTTTTTGGATCTATTTATATGTTTGGAAAGCCCTAAACGTGTAAGTCACTCCTAATTACGTCGGGAAAGTGTTTAATACTTGGAAAGTCGGATCTGGACCCTGACTTTAAGCTGGCCTTGCCAGGCTAAAGCCTGGTCTGGCCTGGCTTTAGGCTGGCCCTGCCAGGCTAAAGCCTGGTTTCTCCTTTTCACCATTTTCACGTGCGCTTTCGACGTTTAAGCATCAATTTAGCCCGACTTCCTTCTCTAATTCACCTACACATAAAATAAACTCCATTACGCTCAAATAAAGTGTATTTTTATCATTAAAGGATTAAAATCCAAGGCACATAATGCGTTAAATCATGAATTATAGCCACACATCAGGCCCCAAGACTCATGCCATACCTATGGCTTTATTCTCACGGTTGTACTTGCACACTTCAAGGTACCCATCAAGAAATGAGAAGTTGGTACAAGCAAGGATCATTTTGGGGCAAATATTCTAACTTCTTGTGACTATGAATTCCAGACCACTTCCAAAGAACCTAGTACATCCAAAAAGGTACCGATGCATAGCAAAGTGCGAGCCTTGGTGCAAGAAAGAGAGGCTAAGGATGTTGAGATTGATAGGCTGAAGAAGAGGTTGGCAGTGGAGATAGAGAGAGATGCTCTCAGAGCTAAACTGACAAAAGAAAAGGAGAAGAATTATGGCATTCTTCAGGATATGATGAAATTACTCCAAGCCAAAAACCAAGAACATGATCCTTCCCATCCTTAAGCCTCCTAGCCTAGTGTAGATCAACCAGTGACCCAGTTCGGGATTTTTTTTGTTTATTTTGCTCATGTTCTAATGTTTTTATTTCTTCTTATTCTTTGTGGTAGGATCTTATCAACCAATGAAATTAACTGCCTTTTGCTCTAACTGTTTGTTGATATTTCTTAGATGGCTAAAATCCTTTGATTGATATATGATGATTAATCCATGATTGCATTTGAAGTAGCCCCAGCGGCCATGAGTAATTTTTAAAATCTGGTTATCTTAAATATTTATGCAACTTTTCGATGATGCAAAAAGAGGGGAAAAAAGTTGTGCTTATCTTTGAAAAGTGATATTCATAACCTAATGAAGCCGATCCTTGACGATAAGTGACAAAAAGATAAAATGTTTTAACATTGTGTTGATTTTGAGCTGAGTTGAAACAGGGCCTAAGCTTATAAAAAGCACAAAGTTTGTCATCATAAAAAAGGGAAATTTTTTTGTCCCAAGTGAAGTTTTGTTTTGAAGATTGACAAAGGAAGCTCAGGCATGAACCATGTACATCCCCTGTGTGAACAAACACAGGCAGATTCGAGCATAAGGGATGCATATGAAGGGGATAAGCTTAACTTGATATATCCGATATCTCCTTATCGAAAAGGTTGCATAATTGATAAGGAGAATGACTCCTTACTCAAAGAAAACACTATCCAAGATAAGGGAGGAGTTAGAAGTTGAGAACAACTAGAACTTTTCCACCAAGGAAGAGTAGCATTAGAACTCTAGTTGTTTCTTGATTTCCTAACTCTATATATTGCAGGATGTTCTCATTCTACAGGCACACACAAAACCAGAAGTTAAGCGTGAGTTGAGAGCAAAATAGCAAGGCATTTTGAAAGCAATTTTTGTGTGATTCAAGTGTGCGAACCTGAAGCTACATGAACCAGATAGAAGAACCGGTTCCAAGTGTCTGTCTTTTATTCTAGTTCAATTGTAGTATGTGGTTTTCAAATTGTACCTTTCAACTTTACTAGAGGAAATTGTCATAGGTACTCTGAGTATTCAAGTTAGAATTAACTTGAAGTGTCGCAACAGTTAGAGGCTGGTTGCCACAACGGGATTAGAGTTAATCCTTAGGTTTACAAAGTGATTTGTAAATGTTGTTTTGGATCAGTAATTTAGTGAAGTGTTGGATAAAATCCTACTGAGTAGTAGGTCGTGATTTTTTCACCTTTTGAGCCGGGCGTTTTCCACGTAAAAATACTTGTGGTCTTTACTTTCCGCATTTACTATTTCAGCAACAGTAGGTTAAGGAACACTTAGAAGAACCAGGTCCTTTTATAATCAACGCACACAAAAAAATTGGACACCACACAAATTATCCTAATTCTTGTGTGGTATTGAAGTTAAAACATCATATGTCATATTATCAACATAAGTCGATGTTAATTATCTCAACATTTATAACATGCAAGTCATAATCAATTTTCAACGTAGATCATTCATAGAATCTTTACAAAGTAATACTTTCCCAAAGTCAACTTTAAATTATGTGATTTGAGTAATTAACTAAGGTCAACGTCCAAGAGCATTCTTCATCTCATTAGTATATAACATTTCAAGGCACTATTTAACATTGTCATAATCGGGAAAACAATTCATAAATAATGTCGCATCATCCACTTGTTCTTATGTGCCAAAATCTCATGGAAACCTTTGGAAAATCACTTATTACAATCTCAGATAATATAAGCTTTAGTACACATGCATTTTGAAGAAAACCTCTTATAAAAATAGGATTTTCCAGCGGGTCGGAGGTAGGGTATCTTTTACGGGTTCGGCCGAACCTACTGGCTTTGGTGTAGACTCTGTATTTATATTAGAAAAATTATTAAAATTGTATTAATATATGATTGCGAACCCAGTAACTAAAATATGCTATGAGTTCAGAATTAAGTTCAGAAACCAGAAATTTTAAATTCTAACTCCGCCTCTCAAACTAGCTTATAAGATTGAGTCATGGCTCAAGCCTCCTCTAAATCATCCAAACCAACGACATTTACTTTATCCATATCCTACTCAAGCCACAAACTCAAGCTAAAGTGACAGAACTATCTCTAGTGATCAAAATGTGAACTTCTCGCTTTTTGGAAGAATTTAAACGAAGTTTCAAAATTTAGACAAAATTATGAAATTTGGAGGGTATGATTCATCATATATACACATAATTTTATTTTAACGGTAGTATGATTTTATATTTACAAAAAGCTCATGTTATGTTTAAGATCAGATTTTTTTTTTTATTACTAAAACTTATGTGGTCTGAAATGCCCTTGGTCCCATCCGTTGACTATCAATCTTACCTTATTGTGATCTGGGTAAATTCGTAAACTCACAAAATATCCAGTTCGAGAAAACCCGCTAACAGACCACACCTCAAGCGGGTCGAAGCACCAGCTAGTTTCCAACAATGGATAAAGCCACGTGGATATAATTAGTACGACGTGTCGAGTGGATTACGCTGATGCCAACCGCACCCGAATATCCCCACCGACGGAAATGAAACTCAATTCCTCCTTTCCTCATTTTCCCGAAAAGTATAAATACCTCTCATTTCTCAAACCTCAATTTTTTCCTTGCCCTAGACTCTTTTTCTTCAGCCGCAACATGTTACTCTCAGCTAGAATCCATAAATTCTCTCTTGTTTTCCCTTCAAATCTTCTATTTATCCTTATAACCAGCTCAAGTTAGCTTTTTTTCAGGTGAAATTTGTTCAATTCGCAGTCCTTTTGATATGATTGTGTTGAATTTATGTGAGGGTTTTGTTTGGTGGGGTTTGGTGAGGTAATGGAAACTTTGCAGGGTTCTGTTCTGGTGGAGGTGGACGTGTCTAAGCTTATGGGATCGGAAAGTTTCAGCGGCCGTGCTCGTAAATTGGAGAGGTCTTCTGTTGTGACTGCGCCTTCTGTTGATAGAACCAATGATTTAGTCAGACGAAAAGGTATAATTTCCCTTTTTACATTTTCCTGTCGGATTAACTTACATACCTGACAGCTTAAAAGA
The DNA here is from genome assembly GCA_005239525.1 of Nicotiana knightiana. Lineage (NCBI taxonomy): Eukaryota > Viridiplantae > Streptophyta > Magnoliopsida > Solanales > Solanaceae > Nicotiana > Nicotiana knightiana. The sequence goes on along the minus strand of MDKJ01205798.1, from coordinate 703 downwards.
TTTTTAGACTATTTGTAGGTTTCTATTCATGTTTGATATAGAAAGTTATCTGTTATTGATTATTAAGTGATCTGGTCATGTTAAAATTCACTGTTACTAATTGGATTTAAGTTATATATATTTTCTTACACCATCAGTGTAATCAGGGGCGGCCTGACGAGTTTTTTGCCCTAAAGCCAAACTTTATGATTGGTCTTAACTTTTTGTAAAAAAAAAATATTTATTTATTTGAAGTCTATTTTTTCTAGCGTTTCTTAGATATAAAGTTATTAATAATTTTCTTATAATCAATAACTCCTAATAAGTGTTTCTTAATTGACAATGCAACTAATCCATGTAACCTTTATTGAGACATTGTTGATCTTAGGTGAGATTTTATCAATTTTAATTTTGAAAATTTCTTTCTATTGAAACGACGGAAACAATAGTTATTAACATTATCCCATAAGTAATATAGGCATTGGAAAAAAAAGAATCAATTTTTTTATTTGACCGAATGTATCAATTATGTTATCCTCTAATTGTACTATTTTTCTTAATATTTTTAATTCTGCAAATAAATCTAAACCATCAATATCGAATTGATTAGTATGCTTTAAGGAACATTCAACAAGTAATATTTTTTCAAATTTTCATCATATAGTGATCTTAATTTTTACCGCTAAATAGAAAACCAAAAGTATTTTCATATGCTTCGAATTGT
>ML428852.1:0-66122 GCA_005239525.1 Nicotiana knightiana | reverse complement strand
TATTAATAACAAAATAAGTTCATCCCCCAACGGGTTCTACCAAAACCCTAGATTAAATAAGTTAGCTAAACAAGTTCATAAGAATAAAATATAAAATAACTTGCATAATGAAACTACAAAGTAATGAAGAAAATCTATACAAATTAATGTCTTGTCGTCCGTCTCTTCGAATCCCTTCTCTCCTCTTCGAATCTTTTTCTAAGTTGTGTTTTTGGGGTCTATTTATAAGTTTAGGACAAACCCTAAATGTGTAGGAGACTTCTATTTCAACCGGGAAGCACTTAAACTTGTCAAAACTCGAAATTGACCAGAACCAGGAGACCCGGCGTTTTGGCTCTAAGAGCCTGGATAAGGCCAGGCCAGGCCTGGCTTTAGGAGGCAAACGCCCCCCTAACGCCATGGCCAGCCTTTCTTTAGGAGGAAAACGCCTGGATAAGGCCAGGGTGTTCCCTCTTCGCCTCTCAAGCGTATTTTCGACGTATTTGCATCCATTTAGCTCGGTTTCCATCTCCAATTCACCTACACATGAAATAAACTCCATTAAGCACATAAAAAGTGTATTTTTATCATTAAAGCACATAAAATGTAAGGCATATAACATGTTAAACTATGAATTCTAGCCTCGCATCACCAACCATGTTTCTACCAGAAGAGTCAACATATGTAGGTGGTGCCGAGAGAATTATGGAAGAAGAGTCATGTCACGACCCAAATACCGAACTCGTGGTGATGGCGCCTATCGTGGTACTAGGCAAGCAGATATTTCCAAAACATATTGATAATTTATTAGAAGATAGTTCAAAGACCTTTTCATAAAAGAGATTTCGTAAGAAGAGTTAATCTCATAATAACATGAGGAAAAGATAGCCTGACATCGGGGTGTCACTAAGTCATGAACATCTAAAACCAAATCCAAAATTCGGAGTTTACAATAGTTCATCAATACTAAATAGAAAGAAAAGACAACAATGGGAGGAGAGTCAAGGGCTGCGGACGATGGAAGCTACTTGGTAGATCTCCGAACAGTCACTCCGCACGAACTCAACGACCTCTGCGACTGGTCTCGCCTGGATCTGCACACAAGGAGCAGGGAGTAACGTAAGTACTTCTAACTCAGTAAGTAAAAAAAATAACTAAGTAACTGAGAAGCAGTTACGAGCTATGCAATTACAGTTTATTTCAGTAAACTTCATCAAGAAATAGGCATGCTTTCAAATCCAGCAGTTCAAGTCAAATAAGTTTGTGCTCAAGTACCAGATATCAAGTCTTTCAGAGAGTTACATAACAAGTACAGAAAATAACTAAGTGCAACAATAATGGAAAGCGAGTATAGTCTCTCAAGACACATTCACTTAGCTCATCTCAGCAGCTCAATCACTTGGCTCTCAACCTTCAATAATCACACTCAATAGGTACCTGCGGTCACTGGGGTGTGCAGACTCCGGAAGGGCTCCTTCAGCCCAAGCGCTATAATCCGCACAAACAACTCACGTGTTGCACAGACAACTCATGTGCTATAGTATCAATATCAGAATCTGCACGGACAACTCACGTGCTGTGGGGACAACTCGCGTGCTGTAGTATCAATATCAGAATCCGCACAGACAACTCACGTGCTATAGTATCAATAACCTCACAATTAGGCCCTCGGCCTCACTCAATCATCAATCTCTCCAGTCTCTCGGGCTCTCATAAATCATATAAACAGCCCAAACAAAAATAATATCATGTATCAACAATGAACAGTAAGAGGCAGAGGCATAATAAGCAAGAAAAGCTATGACTGAGTACAAAACAACAATTAGCAGCTAACTCAGCAAGTACATGACCTCGCACGTCTCAACAATGATCACATAAGGCCTAAACATGATTTCAAACATGAAGTACAATCAATTTCCATGAAAACAGAGGGAACATGTATTAAACATTAGGCCAATTGATTCTACAATCTCACGGGACAGACCAAGTCACAATCCCTACGGTGCACGCCCACACGCCTGTCACCTAGCATGTGTGTCACCTCCAAAATAGTCATACGACATGGTGTCCGGGGTTTCATACCCTCAGGACCAGATTTATAACAGTTACTTACCTCATTCCGAGCAAAATCCTACTCCGCAATGCCTTTGCCTCTCGAACCGGCCTCCAAACGTCCCGAATCTAGCCAAAAGTAACACAACACAATCAATATATGCCAAGGAACCAATTCCACAAAACAAACTACTAAATTGGACTAATATCTCGAAATCGACTCAAAACCGGCCCATGTCTCGAAATCCGACAAAAGTCAAAAAACTAGAAAGCCCATTCACTCACGGGTCTAACCATACCAATTTCATCAAAATCCAACATCATTTTCTCCCTCAAATCCCCAAATTACTCTCTCCAAATTCCAAGCTCTAACCCCTAAATTTTCACTTCTAGGTGGGAAATCAACGGGAAAACACCATAGTTAATGATATTAGAGATCAAGTAACTTACGTCACTGAATATCATTGAATCCCCTTCAAAACTCTCTTTAAAAGCTCCAAAACCCGTCTTCAAAAATGGTAGAAATGAGCAAAATTTGCGAAGTCTTCAATTTATTGGTTCTGCCCAGCAACATCACATCTGCAGTCCAAATGTCGCTTCTGCGACGCTGCACTTGCAGAAATTCCATCGCAAGTGCGGAACTTCACTTAAAGTCTTGAACTCGCTCCTGCGGCCTAGAGACCGTATCTGCGCTTACGCAGGTGCGGAAATCCTCTCGCTTCTACGGTCCAGCCTCGCACATGCGCCTCTCTTCCGCTTCTGCAACCATCGGAGGTGCGAAAAACCCTTCGCACCTGCAGACTCTGCCAACCCTTCTTCCTTTCGCTCCTGTGATCAAATTCCCACTTCTGCGGCTTGAACCTGCGGCTCCCACTCCGCAGGTGCGGTTATGACAGCTAAGTTCCAAACTCCAGCCATTCTCCAAACTTCAAACTTGATCCGTTAACCACCCGAAATCAAGCCGAAGCCCTCGGGACCTCAACCAAACATACCAACACGTCCCATAACATCATAGTAACGTAGTCCAATCACCAAAAACACCTCGAGCAACATCATAAACACGAATTACCCTCAGATTCAAACCTAAGAACTTCTAAACTTCCAAATTCTACAAATGATGTCGAAACCCACTAAACCACGTCCAAATGACCTCAAGTTTTGCACACAAGTAAAAAATGGCACCATAAACCTATTCTAACTTCCAGAATTCTATTCCGACCCCGATATCAAATTTCCATTACCGACCAAAATCGCCAAAAATCCAACTTTCGCCAATTCAAGCCTAATTCTACTAAGGACCTGCAAATCACATTCCGGACGCGCTCCCAAGTCCAAAATCACCTAACGGAGCTAACAGAACCATCAAAATTCAAATTCAAGTTCGTTTACTCATAAGTCAACATCCGGTCAACTTTTCCAGCTTAAATCTTCTCATAAGAGACTAAGTGTCTCAATTCACTCCTAAACCACTCTGGGCCTAAACCAACTAACACGGTAAGTCAAGATATAGCTGAAGAACACAAAAAAAGCAGGAAATGGGGAAATGGGGCCATAACTCTTGAAACGATCGGCCGGGTCGTTACATCCTCCCCCTCTTAAACAAATGTTCGTCCGCGAACGGGTTTAGAAGCATACCTGAAGTCTCAAATAGGTGTGGATATCTGCTCCGCATCTCCCGCTCGGTCTCCCAAGTAGCCTCCTCCACGGGCTGACCTCTCCACTGCACTTTCACTGAAGCTATATCCTTTGATCTCAACTTTTGGACCTCAAGCTCCAAAATGGCCACTGGCTCCAGTGAAAGTCAAATCACCATCCAACTGAACCATGCTGAAATCCAAAACATGGGACGGATCGCCGATATAATTCTGAAGCATAGAAACATGAAACACTGGATGCACACCGACAAGCTAGGTGGCAAAGCAAGCTCATAGACCACCTCCCTAATCCTCTGAAGCACCTCGAACAACCCAATAAACCGAGGGTTCAACTTTCCCTTCTTCCCAAATATCGTAACACCCTTCATAGGTGAAACCTTCAGCAAGACCTTCTCCCTAACCATGTAAGACACATCACGGACCTTCCCGTCATCATAACTCTTTTGTCTCGAATGTGATGTACGAAGCCGCTCCCAAATCAACTTCACCTTGTCCAATGCATCCTGAACCAAGTCTGTGCCTAAAAGCCTAGCCCCACCCGGCTCAAACCAACCCACTGGAGATCTACACCGCCTCTCATATAAAGCCTCATACGGAGCCATCCAAATACTCGACTGATAACTGTTGTTGTAAGCAAACTCCACGAGTAGTAGAAACTGGTCCCATGCACCACCAAAATCAATCACACAAGCGCGTAACATGTCCTCCAAAATCTGAATAGTGCGCTCGGACTGTCCGCCGTCTGAGGATGAAATGTTGTGCTTAACTCCACCTGAGGGCCTAACTCTCGCTGCATAGCTCTCCAAAATTGCGATGTAAACTGTGTACCTTTGTCTGAAATGATGGAAACTGGCACTCCATGAAGGCGAACAATCTCTCTGATGTAAATCTCATCCAACCGCTCTGAAGAATAGGCAGTACACACCGAAATGAAGTGTACGGACTTGGTCAGCCGATCCACAATCACCCAAATAGCATCGAACTTCCTCAAATAAACAATATTGAAAATAATACAAAGACTAAACTATCCATTTAACTTGACAAAATATATATCTATCATCCCCCCTCAAGCAATGCAGGGTTTTGACAAATGCTGAGCTTGTCAGGCAAGAGTGAAAGCTGTGGATAGGGAAGATAGATTTTGTCAACAGATTTTGCCAGCAGTAAATCTGCAAGTGGGTCAGTGCTTGGCACATAGCAAACACTCATAGCACCAGATGCAACCTTCTCATGAACAAAATGAATGTAATTTCAGTGTGTTTGGTGAGGGCATGATGGACAGGATTGTGATATTACTACTGATATTATCAAAGCAGATTGGAGAAGGAAACTACAAGCCCCTCCGAGTCCTAGGCAAGTGAAACATATTCACTTGCCCTACATCAACTCTTTGTTGTATGTAACTTCCATAGAAACAACATCATCAGTTCTCTCTATTTCCATGTCATATCTAGGTTATACTAGACATGTTTTCCTCGAACATATGATAATTAATCCCATGCACTCGCTCGCCTATGCGATATCTATGTGCTCCAGGATTTCAAGTCACCAAACTTTTTTATTCCAACTTCAAATTTAAATAATTTTTTATTCCAGCTCCAAATTCAAATATTCTTTTATTCCAACTCCAAATTTTAAATAATTTTTTGTTCCAACTTCAAGTTGCGAACCCTAAATATCTCATTGATCATGTTGCCTTTGATAAACAGACCTCTCCGCCTATTCTCCAGATCCTACGAGGTCCTGATTAATAAGAAAAAGGCATTATTTTCAATACACATTCTCCTGGTGAATTATATTCGAGAAGTCTAACCGTCTTCGGCGTCTTCTTCCTCCTCATCATCGTCGCCGTCATCATCATCTTCTTCCGCCACGTCATCAATAAAATGCGATCTACGCCGTTTCTCTCCTCGACCATCCTCGTCTTCTTCTTCCTCTTCCTCTTCCTCTGGTTCCACCTCGTCTTCGTTGTAGTCCCGTTGCCGCGGCATTGTCGATTTTGGAGAGTTTTATGGAAATACGATGGTAATGGAACCTAAGTGAGAGCGGAGAAGATTTTGAAGCCATAATGGAAATGGTCGAACCTTTTATAGCTTGTTTGAATATAGTTGTTATTGCAGTACTCTTCTCAATTGTGACGAGTAATTGACTTTTTAGGAATAAGTATTAAGGTAATTTTAGAAAAATAAATTAAATTTTTTTAATTATATAAATGGACACTTATTTTAAAATAAAATAAAAAAATAAATTAATCATTTATTATGAATCGAAGGGAGTAACTATGATATTTTATTTACTAGTTTTTAAACACGTGTGATGCACGTGATTCTATATGGTCGATTGTTATAAATTTCATATAAAAATGGTAAGTCTTTAATTGTATACATGTTCTAAGAGCCTTTGTTTAAATTAAATAAAATTATTTTTCCATCGAAAATACATTTAAGTTTTTAAATAAGTTGATGTGATCAACCACATATATTTTCACCAATTGTGCGTGCGTGCTTATATAGCATCCTTCCATGCATCTCATCAATTTATTACTCTATGCAAATAGGCCAAAAAATGTACTCACTTGTATTAACTATGCACCAATGCTAATAAACAAATGACACAAAGTTGTCTTAATATTTTTACTAAACGAACATTTACCTCAATATTTAGTCAAATAAAATAAATTCTTTTAGGAATAACAATAGTAAGTTGTGCTCCACATTTTATTCATAGGATAGTATATTGCCTTATCTTGATGGGGCTCTTTAGCATATCTTAAGAAGGCATGAATTTATATATCTATATAAAAGAGGGTCAAAAAGAGGCGCCTTCCAATGAACAAGAATTCTATTTATCTTTTTACTCCTTTTTTGGTATTTTTTATTTAACTTTCCTTCTAATTATTCTATTGATCTCCAATTAACAAAAGCGAAACGTTTCATTGTTGAAAGGCACCGCGCCTATTCAACAAGCCAGGCGGTTTCTTCAAACCGAAACGTTTCATTGAAAACCATTAAAGAGGCAAGGTTTTGTGGCCTGGGTGATCAATTAGTTCCTTATGGCTTTTATTGTTAGCGTATTGGACTTCTCTACGTGAAAGTGCAAAAGGCACGTCTTCTCCTACTGTTTCAATTTACTTTTTGCCTATTCCTCTTTCTTTTTCCTTGTTTTCCTCGTGAGAAGGCCGAGTTAAATCGATCATACAAAGAGTTGGATATTTTTGGTAGCTTTCATGAAGTGTTGTTTTTTCCTTATGTCTTCTGTTGCATTTTTTATATTTTATGGGTCCGAGATTATGAATAATTTTAAAAGTTATGATGCAAACAAGCCCTAGCTATTGGTTGTTCTTCATCCTTGGTGCTGCTAATCATTCAAAAAGTAAGTGACAAATGTACTACTGCCGATAAAGTAGCATAGCCTGCAAAAGCAAACATAATAGCAACTGAAGAATTTGCATCATAGAAAGGTTGGAAACCTTAAAATTATTTCAAACTTTGTACGTACAATTCTGTAATTAATCACTGTTCTTGCTTCTAATTTCTATCTCGATTCTTGATATTGTTTGCCTGTGTGAATTAACAGATTTTTTATCTTCAACGTTTTGATGTTGGGCATATTTCCTTTACATTTTTTTATTCTTTTATATGGTTCAAGGGTATTTTTGGCTCAAAAGAGATCGACAAATTAAGATGGAAAAAGGAAATTCATGTTGGGTAATTCTGCTTTTTCTTCCATAATTCTTGAATTGCTGAATTATTTGTTTGAATGCAAAAGAGACCGCCAAATAAAAGGTATTTTTGTCTATAGTCAAATGTAGAGACTATAAGTTTGGGTATCAGCAGTGATGCAGATATAGAGATGCGAATCCAGGAATCTGAGTTAATATATTATACTAAGCGGATGAACGTCCAAGCTAAATATTCCTATATATTTAATGAATTTTTCTATATAAATACAGATTTAAGACAAAAGCTATTGAGTTCACGAAAACCCTTAACTATTAAACTGGATTCTTGTGTTTAGTGCTCGAACGAAAAAATAAATATGTACATGTACGTAGTGGTATTTTACATGTTAAGTATGCGAATATACATGATACAACACACAGACTAATGCTTTGGAACTTTGTTGAATATATGTTTCGATAAAAGCTAGGACGTTATTACAACGAATGTAAACATTCAGTTGAACAATGTATTAAAAGCGGAGAATTAATCACAAATTTGTTAGTGGCATTGCTTAATTTGTTAGTTCATATAAATAGTTTCAGGCATAAGGTAGAAGCAGGCTTGGTTTAGCAGACACAATAAATTAAACCCATTTAGGAGTGGATAATCTTTATGGATATATTATTCTGATCATATTAAGTTATTTGATCTCCAATAGAGGGTGGGATAGACTAAGTCAACTGTCTCATGGGAAGCTAAATCTAATCTTCAATCCTATATATATCAACTTGGAGTCTCGGATATTTTCTTGAATATGTGGTAACTATTTACTTTTAGAATACATGCTATCTCATTGGTTTTCTGCGTATAATTCAAACGAGTCGGTGACCGATTTCTGACTAAATATCTTCTATTATGAATTAGCTATTTGAAATTCAAGAAAGTGTTCTTAAGATTAGAAATACTCAGACACATACAGTAGGGTATGGAACCTGCTCTGTTGGCAAAAATAGTTGTTTTCTTAAAAGGTCAGGGCTAGATAATCAACTTCATCTCGAAAATTTATAAAATTTCAGTGGAAACAAATTGTTATAGCCTTGATATTGTCTCTTCTTTTGTCTTTATTAAGTGAGCAGTATCTGCTAGCATGAATTAATTCAAAACAACCGATTAGTATATCAAAAGCGCTTAATATAGTTTAGAATTTAGTATTCATCTTTTCTTTTTGGATGGAAGGGGTGGCGGAGGAGCTTTTAACCCTAATAAGGCAACATCATTTTTTTTTTCGTTTGCATAATATTTTAAACAAATCATAAGTTCATCTTTACTTTGTGATTCAATTAATCTGTTGAATTGCTGTAATCTTTTTATGCATATAGGGTGAACATTCAATTATGCACTGAATAAATTTATAAACTGTATCAATTACATTCTTAATACCTAATACTAACGCTTACTAAAAAGAGAGGGCATGTATATTGATGAGTTGTATTCTGTTTTGATGATTTAACAAACTTTTATGTGAAGGACCAGGTTGAGGACCTAATGTATACACAGCATCACAAGTCATCTATGTCTCCAGGAATTCCGAATCATACAGTGCTGAATGAGGACGAACCAGCTAAGGGACCTGATCCCTTATTAGATTCACAGATTAAAGTACATGTCAACTTGACAACTGTAAAAAGCTGTGACAGAAAAGGTGACTGTCTGCTATTGTTCACGCTACAGTGTAGCAACAGTCACTTCCTAGTGGTTGAGCCTTGTACCTCCAAGATTTTGGACATCCTTCTTGGAATGTGCAATGTTTGATAATATCTTGAAGCAAGAAGAACAATATACTCACTTGAGCAATTACTAAGAATATTCAAGCATTAAGTGCTCTCAAGCATTAAAGACTCAAGGGCTTCAAGAGCAAGAAGACAACTCCACTAAGACCTCACACGTGTTCATCAAGTAATGTTAATGTCCTTAGTTGAGTTGTAATCTTGTATTTTGTTTTCATTGTATCCTACTAAGCTTTGTAGAAGCAACTAGTTAGGAACCTTTTAATCTTTCATCTTCCAAACTTGTGTGTGACTAAAGCTAGTCATGAGTCAAAGTCTTTGTAACTACTTAGTGACAAAGTGGCTTGTAAGAAGTATTACAAGTTAGAGTGTTGAAGTCTTTGTAAGAAAGTCATTACAAAGTGGCTTGTAATAGTTTAGATTACAAGTTAGTGAGGTTCAAATCCTACAAGTGTAGGTCGTTGTTTTTGTCCCCTTGAGTGAGATTTTTCCACGTAAAAATCCTTTGTCTCTTTACTCGTCTTTCTAGCATTTAATTCTGTGGGAACTAGTAGAGGACCTGGTCATTCTACTGTTTGGTGGACGCTAAGAAACTATCGATTGGTATCAGAGCGGGTTCTTTCTAAACGGTTAATACCTAGAAAGGATCTAGCATGGCTGCTCCACCAAATCTCAAAGAAGGACAATCAACATATCGACCTTCTAGGTTCAATGGTCAGTACTATGGGTGGTGGAAGACTCGTATGCATGACTTCATCATGGCTGAAGACTCCGAGCTTTGGGACATCATTTGTGATGGCCCTCATGTTCCAGTAAAAAAGGTTGGAGAAGCAGGTCTTTTAGTACCAAAAACCAGAAAGGAATACGATGAGGCAGACTGAAAAGCTGTGGAAAAGAATTTTCGCGCAAAGAAAATTCTCGTTTGTGGCATTGGACCTGATGAATACAATATGATCTCTACTTGTCAGTCAGCCAAGGAGATCTGGGATGCCCTGCAAACGGCTCATGAAGGAACAACACAAGTAAAGCAGTCCAAGATCGACATGCTCACTACGGAATATGAACTATTCAAGATGAGGGAAGATGAGTCTATACAAGACATGTATACCAGGTTCACCTCTATCATCAATTTACTTCATTCTCTAGGTGAAGTTATTCCCAGGAACAAACTTGTGCGAAAGATCTTAAGTGTTCTGCCGAGTTCTTGGGAAAGCAAAGTCAATGTTATCACGGAAGCAAAAGATCTACAGACCTTAACAATGGATGAGTTGATAGGAAATTTGAGGACATATGAGATGAAGAAGAAAAAGGACAATGAAAGAAAGGAGCCGAAGAAGGAGAAGAACCTGGTTCTTCAGGTGAAAAAACATGAGTCAAGTGAAGAAGATCATGACATGGCCTATCTCACCAAGAGATTCCAGAAAATGGTTCGAAGGAATGGTGTGATACCAAGAAGAGGCAGCTCAAGCAAGCCCAGGAATCATGATCTATGTCATAAATGTGGAAAACCTGGACACTTCATAAAAGACTGCCCGCTCTTGAAACATGACAACTACAAATACAACATTGACAAGGTTGCAAAGAGGAACCAGGTTCCTGACAAGAGATTCGGTAGTAAAAGTGTAGCTGAAGTTGTTGTGAGACAAGCTCTTGCTGCTTGGGGAGATTCATCCAGTGAGTCAGACGAGGAACTTGAAGCAGAAACCAGTTCCATGATGGCAGTCAAAAACAAGGCAAAGGAGTACGACTCATTGTTTTCCCTCATGGCTCTATCTGATAAAGAAGAAGAAGAAGACTCGGAAGAGGTAGACTTCAAGGATGTTCAGAGAAATCTAAAATCCTACTCTCCTAAAAAATTACTGTCCTTATCTAATGTTCTTATTGATGCATACTATGCCTTAGTTGAAGATAAGGACCTCTTGACCATTGAACTAGGAGAAGTAGAACAAATTAGAGATGACTTACTGGTGGTAGTTGTGAACCTAAAGGACACTATAGGCAATCTTGAAAAAGAAAAGAGTGAAGATAGTGCTGCAATGAGGGATGAGTTAAAAAGAAAGGCTGAAAGTTCAGTTCTTGATAACACTAGTCTAAATGAGAAAATTAATACTGTAGAACAAGAAAGAAACAATCTTCATAATAAAATCACATGTCTAGAGGAAACTATCAAGAAACTTGAACTAGAACCTGGTCCACCAAGTGGTGAAAAAGGAAAAGAAATTGCTAGTGAAAAATATGTTAGGCTGGAGAAGGATTTGAATGAAGCAAAAGCTAATATGTGTAGTGAGTTAGAGAAAAACAAAGAGCTACAGGTTGAGCTGAGTAGAGTAAAATCTGATCTTAAGAAGTCCTTGAATTGGACATGGTCGTCAGATGCTGTCATCACCATGTACTTTAACAATAGTGGAAATAGGCAGGGAATTGGATTTTTAAAGGAGAAAACTCCCTATAATCCACACAGCAAATACATCACAGTCCCTGGCAATTGGCTTTGTACCCATTGTGGGAACAATGGACACTACAAGGAAAGATGTCCAGCCAGGGACCAATCAGTCCAGAAAGAGCAGGGACCAGGTCCCAGCAAAAAACACAAAATCCTGCCAGCATGGACTAGAAAAGTTCTCATTCACCCATTTCCAAATTACAAGGGACCCAAACTTGTTTGGGTTCCTAAATCTGACCATTGATTTGTGTGTGTAGGGATCATTGAGGGAAAGCGGGCTACATTGGATTATGGACAAGGGATGCTCAAAGCATATGACTCGAAATACCATGAATTTTCTATCATTGAAGGCCCTGCAAGGAAGGGATGTGTCCTTTGGAAATGGGAAGAAGGGTTACATCCTAGGCGTAGGAAGAGTTGGAAGATCTCTGGAACACTCAATTGAAAATGTATACTATGTGGATGGCTTGAAATATAGTCTCTTGAGTGTTTCACAAATTTGTGATAAAGGAAACAAGGTGGAATTCTTGTCAAAAACATGCACAGTTACTAGTTTAGTAACTGGAGAGGTGGTGTTGATAGCCAAGAGATACAAAAACATCTACATTGCTGATTTTAAATCTCTGGAAGCAGGTGAGGTGAACTGCCTAAAGGCAGTTGAAGATGATGCTGAGCTTTGGCACAGAAGACTAGGACATGCCAGCTTCTCTCTGTTGAACAAGCTGATAAAGAAGGACCTGGTTCGTGGTCTGCCAACTTCAAAGTTCAAAGATCACAAAGTATGTGATGCATGTGCAAGAGGGAAACATGTGAAATAATCTTTTAAACCAAAGAAATATGTTAGCACATCCAAACCTCTTGAACTCATCCACATGGATCTATGTGGACCAATGAGAATTCCAAGTAGGGGTGGAAAGAAATACATCTTTGTGATTGTGGATGACTACTCTAGATTCACTTGGACATTATTCCTTCGTTCGAAAGATGAAACATTTGAGGTATTTGTGGCCTTTGTCAAGAAAATTCAAGTGAAGATGAACATGAAAGTGGCATGCATCAGGTCTGATCATGGAACGGAGTTTGATAATGCAAGATTTGATGAATTTTGCAATGAAAATGGAATCACACACAATTATTTAGCTCCAAGGACTCCCCAGCAAAATGGTGTTGTGGAACGAAAGAACAGGACTCTGGAGGACATGGCTCGAATAATGCTCATAGACAGCGGGATTGCAAAAAACTTCTGGGCTGAGGCAATCAATACTGCCTGCTACCTGGTGAAAGGTGCATGATCAGGTCCTTCCTGAACAAGACCCCATATGAACTACTCAATGGAAGAAAGCCCAAGGTAACTCATCTAAGGGCTTTTGGCTGCAAATGTTATGTCTTGAATAACGTGAAGGATCAGTTGGGAAAGTTCGATGCCAAGAGTGATGAAGGAATTTTTCTGGGCTATTCCTCTCAAAGCAAGGCGTACAAAGTGTATAACAAAATGACTCAATGTGTGGAGGAGAGTGTTCATGTACTCTTCAATGAAACTCCCTTCTCAAACAAGGATAACAATGGTGATGATCAAGACAACGAATCACTCTTGGTTCCAGGGGAAATCTCTGATGTGTCTAATGGCAAGGCTGATATGATGAGTCAAACAAAGGAGACAGTGGAAGGCAACTCAACCTCTTCCTCAGAACCTCAAGAGGAACCTGGTACCCCTATCTCTCCCACAGAAGCTGAGGAAAGAGTTGGAGATGCAGTGGAAAGTACTCCTCAGGTTGCAGAACATGAGTCACAGGGAAGCCCAACCAACACACCAAGAACTTCCACTAATCAGCTTCAAGTTCCAAATTGGAAACATAAAAGCTCTCACCCACTTGATAACATAATTACCCCTCTTGATTCTGGAATCCAAACCAGATAAAAAACTAGAAACTCCCTAGCCTTCTCAGCCTTCTTGTCTCAAATAGAACCCAAAAATATCAAGGAAGTCCTAAAGGATGCTGATTGGATCGTGTCTATGCAAGAAGAACTTCATCAATTTGAGAGAAACAAAGTGTGGCATCTGTTACCTCATCCCTCAAATAGAACCATCATAGGGACCAGGCTGGTAGTCCAAGGCTACAATCAAGAAGAAGGGATTGATTATGATGAAACCTTTGTTCTAGTTACTCGTATGGAAGCCATTCGAATTCTTATCGCCTTTGCATCTCATATGGAATTCACTTTGTTCCAAATGGATGTGAAAAATATATGGTTATCTCAAGGAAGAAGTGTATGTCAAGCAACTCCCTGGGTTTGAAAATCATATCCACCCAGAACATGTGTTCAAGCTCGACAAGGCCTTGTATGGATTGAAGCAAGCTCCCAAATCTTGGTATGAGCAGTTGTCAAAGTTCCTTCTAGACAATGGGTTCACAAGAGGAAAGATAGACAACACTCTCTTCCTGAAGAAACGAGGAAGGAACTTTCTCATTGTTTAGGTCTATGTTGATGATATTATCTTTAGAGTTACTGCAGATTCTTTGTGCAAGGAGTTTGAAACACTCATGGGAAGTGAGTTCGAGATGAGCATGATGGGGGACCTGAACTTCTTTCTAGGTCTCCAAGTCAAACAGTCTATGAAGCGCACTTGCATCAGCCAGCAGAAATACATCAAGGAACTGCTCAAAAGGTTTGACATGGAGGATTCTAAGATGATTGACACACCTATTGCAGTGGCTACCAAACTTGACATGGATGATGCTGGCACTCCTGTGAATCAAACCATGTATAGAGGGATCATTGGATCACTACCTCACAGCTAGCAGACCAGATATAGTATTCAGTGTAGGACTATGTGCAAGATTTCAATCCAATCCCAAGGAGTCACATCTGAAAGCAACTAAGAGGATCATGCGCTACCTCAAAGGCACACAAGACCTGGTCCTTTACTATCCTTCAGGTGACAATTTTAATCTTGTTGGTTATGCTGATGCTAACTATGCAAGTTATCTAGTAGATAGGAAAAGCACTTCAGGAATGGCTCATTTTCTTGGATCATGCTTAATCTCATGGGGCACAAGAAAGCAGAACTCGGTGGCATTATCCACAGCTGAAGCTGAATATGTTGCAACTGCCTCTTGTTGTGCTCAACTGCTGTGGATCAAACAACAATTGGAGGATTTTGGTGTTTTCATTGACAACATTCCACTCCTATGTGACTACACAAGTGCACTCAATATGGCAAAAAATCCTGTTCAACACAAAAGAACCAAGCACATTGATGTGAGACATCACTTTCTCAGAGACAATGTTGAAAAGGGTCATATCAGCATGAGGTTTTGTTGCACTAAAAATCAAATTGCAGACATCTTCACCAAAGCACTTGGAAGAGAAAACTTTGAGAAGAACAGACTGGCTCTAGGCATGATGAGACCCAATTAGGAACCTGGTTCTCCTATGGCTTTGAATGTCTTACTCAGGTTAAGATGCTAAGGTGTTTTCCTAATAAAGTCTAACTCACTTCAATACAATTGCAGGTAGACACGCATGTTGATTACAGAATTTAATGAAGTGGCACTGTAGACCATGGAAGGACTGAGGTTTCTCTTTTCAAAATAAAACAAGTATGGGACCTGGTTCCTATACGCCAGGTTAGTAGTTATATGTTTTCTCTCCCTTTTTCTCGAAAAGTAACTACATTAATTACTGCTGCCACTATTCTCTCCCTCTCTCCACCTTTTCAGAAACACATCAATCACTTCCGTCCCTCCACCTTTCAACTCCCCTACACGTTTTCCCACTCTTCAAACCGTCACTTGGACCAGTTTCCCTTCCTTCTCCTCTCTACATAACTCCTCTCTTCTCACCATTTCACTCACTCTCATTTCTCTGAACCCAAAAGTTTCCTTCTCACCTACTTCTTTCCCTCCTTGCTCACTGTGATTAACCATGGCATCTCAAGACGAAATCGTCCCCTCCTCCATTTCTACCGACCTCAACATCACCTCTGATGAGGTCCAAGTTTCCTCACCATCCAAGGAAACCCTCTCTGCTCCCAAGCCATCTTTACCTCCCCCAGTACCAGAATCATCTCAGGGAACTTTAGTCCCTGAAGCTTCTCCTCCTAAATCGGAACCATCTCCATCCTCGCCAAAAACCCTAACCCCTACAGTCGCCACCCCACCTCCATCACCCTCTGTACCAATGTCTGAGCCACTCATCCCTGAAACCTCTCCCACCTCTGAAGCCTCAAATGAGGATCCTAGTCAGTATATTAACTCCGCCTTTCTCACCTCTCAAACTCCCATGGAGTCCCCTGACAAAGAGGCCGCCGAAAACATCATTGCCATCTCCTCGAAAAAAACCCTCTAAAAGTCCTTGCACTCTTCTTGAGACTCAAGGAGCCTCTTTGTCTTTTCCTGAGGATGTTGGCACCATGTTTCTCTTTGAGTCTACTCAACATGAGACTCCACCCTCAAAAACTAGTGAGGGATCTGGTTCACCATTCTCTCAGTCTCAAAATGAGCCAATATTCTACACTCCCCCTCTCGAGTCTATTCCTCCTCTCTATGCTCCTGTGAATGATGAGGATGAAAATGATATGGTGCTTAGTGCAAGATTTAAAATTCTTCATGGGGTCAGTATTTCCGCTCCCTCTGTGAAGCGTCTCTCTACTAGACTCTAGAAGAAAGAGGCTATGGATCAGGCTCTTGAGAAAAGCAAGAAGTGTAACAAGCCAAAAAGGAGGCGTCTGGTAAAGGATGGTCAGATTGCAGTGAACAAAAATATTCCAGTGTGGAGGTTGAAGAGGAACCTGCTGAGGAACCTAGTTCCTTATTAGAAAGAAGGCTGTGCCTAGGAAGAGTGTGAAGCCATCAACCTTGAAGTTTGAGGAGAAAGTGAAGAAGAAAGATGTTGGAGAGGTTAGTGGACAGAAATCTTCCGGTTCTAAAGGAAAATCAGTCAAAGACAGAAATCTTCCGGTTCTAAAGGAAAATCAGTCAAAGTGTTAGGAAAACGTAAGCGAGAAGAAGAAGAAGAACTAGCAGGGGAACCTAGTTCTGTGCAGGCTGCTAAGTGGAGAGAAAATGTTCAGTGGCAAGCGGTGCTGTTGGGGCGTACCATTGACCCTAATATCCTTGATATTCCAGGCATGAGTCAACTCATGGCTATGCTTGAGTTTCAGAAGTAGGACCATCTCTTGAATGTTAGTGGGGCCAAAAGCTATGAGGATGCTGTACGGGAGTTCTACGGTACCTTCTTCCCCCCTGCTGAGTGCCATGCGAGTGTGGTGGTGGGAGGTGTGGATATCGTGTTCGATGATGCTCTCCTGGGAGAAATTCTGGGCATTCCATCAGAGGGTTTATCTTCAGTCGATCCAAAGAAGGATGCATGCAGCAACACGTTTCGAAAAATCATCGTCAAACCTGGGGCTGTTCAGCATGGGGACCGGGTACATAAGAAGGCTATGCTGCCTGTCTACCAACTTCTCTTTGAGTTGGTAAACAAAAGTTCTTCTCCCCCGGGCTGAAAGACGATCTGTTGCATCCAGGACTGACCTTATTCTGATGGAGGCACTCGACAACTTCACTCCTGTCAACCTACCACCTCTAATGATCAATCACATGAACAAAGTTGTCTCCCTCAAGGATGGTAATCATGGTCTTCCCTATGGTTTCTTACTTACCAGTATCTTCGAGTACTTCAAAGTATCCCTCAGTAATCCTCAGGTTGGAACCCATAAACAGAGCTTCACCAAGATCACACTTGAGGAGTGTGAATGTATTAAGAAGGCAGGGGCAATAATTCTACAATCTCTCAGATGATCACTGCATTGAATGCTGCCCAGGACACGATCAGGAGGCTGAAAGCTCAAATAACTCTTATGGAGGTGTCAGGTCAGTCTGATAAGGGACCTGGTTCTTCTAGTTCCACTGATGAAGAAGTGTCCCGCCTGACCATGGAGAATGCAGAATTGAAACTTCAAGTGGAGAATCTAAAGGAAAGGCTTCTTCAGGAACAATCCTCTGCGAATGCTCGCATGGACCTGGTTCTTCGCACTCTTGCTGCCTCTACCTCTAAGCCCTCCTCCTCTAGTGCTCCCTAGGATTCCTCTCTCATCCGTTCTCTTTATGCTGTGGATGGTTGTTATTAATGTTGTTTCTTTTTGGTTTTTTTGGGATTGGATAACATGTGACTGCTCCTATATTGGAAAAATCCAAATGAAGTCTTCTGCTTTCGAGCAAAGACTTCTACAATGTTTTTAAGTTTTTGCTATCAATGAAATCAATCCTTTTGTGTTCTATTTGTTGCTTTTCTGAATTTTATTCTGTCTTCTACCATGATTGTGTGCACACAATGGGCATGAGTTAACTTTAATGGACTTCCTTGATTTTTCTTGCCTAAGTCTGACTTTTTATGATGCCAAAAGGGGGAAGTTAAGGGGAATAATTGGGAACTCTAACCTGTGTGTGCAATGTTTAAGGAGGAAGCACAACCTGAGGGGGAAACATATTGATAGGGGGAACTTGCTGGGAACCTGGTAGCTCATGTGTTACTCTATCACATTTACCTCCCAATTATAAAAGTTTGTCATCATCAAAAAGGGGAAAATTGATGAGTTGTATTCTGTTTTGATGATTTAACAAATTTTTATGTGAAGGACCAGGTTGAGGACCTAATGTATACACAACATCACAAGTCATCTATGTCTCCAGGAATTCCGAATCATACAGTGCTGAATGAGGACGAACCAGCTAAGGGACCTGATCCCTTATCAGATTCACAGATTAAAGTACATGTCAACTTGACAACTGTAAAAAGCTGTGACAGAAAAGGTGACTGTCTGCTATTGTTCACGCTACAGTGTAGCAACAGTCACTTCCTAGTGGTTGAGCCTTGTACCTCCAAGATTTTGGACATCCTTCTTGGAATGTGCAATGTTTGATAATATCTTGAAGCAAGAAGAACAATATACTCACTTGAGCAATTACTAAGAATATTCAAGCATTAAGTGCTCTCAAGTATTAAAGACTCAAGGGCTTCAAGAGCAAGAAGACAACTCCACTAAGACCTCACACGTGTTCATCAAGTAATGTTAATGTCCTTAGTTGAGTTGTAATCTTGTATTTTATTTTCAATGTATCCTACTAAGCTTTGTAGAAGCAACTAGTTAGGAACCTTTTAATCTTTCATCTTCCAAACTTGTGTGTGACTAAAGCTAGTCATGAGTCAAAGTCTTTGTAACTAGTTAGTGACAAAGTGGCTTGTAAGAAGTATTACAAGTTAAGAGTGTTGAAGTCTTTGTAAGAAAATCATTACAAAGTGGCTTGTAATAGTTTAGATTACAAGTTAGTGAGATTAAAATCCTACAAGTGTAGGTCGTGGTTTTTGTCCTCTTGAATGGGATTTTTCCATATAAAAATCCTTTGTCTCTTTACTCGTTTTTCTAGCATTTAATTTTGTTTGAACTAGTAGAGGACCTGGTTACTTTACCGTTTGGTGTACGCTAAGAAACTATCATTATAGGGAATATGCTACGTTTCAATGAAAATGCTTTTTCAAACAGAGCCTCACACGAGAGATCTAAAAACTTTAAACATGAAAAAACTATAGTTAGTTAGCAACTACCTGAAAAGGCCCTCATCTCTAGCAATAGTTACATTTCGAACAGGCATTGTATCATTTCCAAGTTTGGTCGCTGAGTATGAACAACTGCCATATAGCATGAAATGAAGGGCCACTGTCAGGGGCGGACTTAGAGCATTGACTACGGGTTTCCGAGAATCCAATAATTTTTGCATAGACCTTGTATTTGTACTAAAAAATTCACTAAATATTTGTAAAATATCTAACTATGAACCCAGATATTATTGCATATTAATTTGAAATTACGGTAGGAACCCATAAGCCTCAAATCCTGGATCCGTCTCTGGCCACTGTCTAGAACTAACCACCCGATGATCTCAAAAACATAAAATCAGTGACATCTAAGACCTAGTAAAGTAAGCGATTGTAAAATGAACAAAAAAAATCCTATAGTACCGCTGCAATGGCTGGAAAATTTGCAGGTCCAGGTGAGACACACATGCCGATAATCATAGTGGGAATCTGATGTACAGATGGGCCAAGCTCCATAGTCAGTAAGGAATTTATACCATCCAGCTGCAACGAAGCACCAGATGTAGAAGATATGTTTAATCAGTCAAGAGTCGCTAATAATTGGTGTAAAGAATCTTGTTAGTTCCGACTTGCCTTTATGTTAATTTTCAACAGCACATTGATGAGATACTGATCAGATTGATCTTTGTAGGATTAGTAATGCATTGAGTCACGATACCAAGATCAACTAAAGTCTTTCTCTTCCATGGGCCTTCAATAGGTAAGTTACCAGATAGATAATTAAAAAAGACATTCCAACAATTAGTATAACTACAAAGGTAAACAAGGCAACAAACCATAAAGGTCAGATTTCTTTCTTTGTGGTACTGGTAGAATGCAGAGAAGGAACTGAGGAAGATCTTCTAGATATGCTGATTTCAGTGTTTCTATCATCTTCTCAACTCTCACAGGAGCAGAGTAATTTTTGAACTCTAGATCCTCCTCAAAGATATGCACAAATGGTGTACCGAAGGTCTGCAGAGATGATGGAACAGGTTAACATTAACACAGAAATATGATTATATATAAATATCACCCTAGAGTTGTAGAGGTACTCACAATTCCTAGGTTAAGTCCACACCTCTGCAGTTCCTCACAACAGCAGAGTGGCTCGAGAAGTTCACAACTGTCCAACGCTTTAGTGTGATTGGTTTAGCCAATTTCTGTGTTGGTAATTAAAGACTTGATAAT
This sequence comes from Nicotiana knightiana, assembly GCA_005239525.1. Taxonomy (NCBI): domain Eukaryota; kingdom Viridiplantae; phylum Streptophyta; class Magnoliopsida; order Solanales; family Solanaceae; genus Nicotiana; species Nicotiana knightiana. The sequence goes on along the minus strand of ML428852.1, from coordinate 45,715 downwards.
CAAAGGAGTGGCAATGATAAATCATGGGAAGAAAGTGAAACAGTTAAAGCAAAGATTCCTACCCTGTGGTTAAAGTTCCACCTTCCTTTCGTATGAAGGAACTGTGCATTGCCTACATTCAACTGTAGTGCAAGTAATAAAAAAAAAAAATTTCGTTGTGTGAACGAATTCGAATTCTAAAATGTAAAGCAGAATTTTGGGGCGAGCAATAAAGGCATAACTCAACGTTGATTATGCTCAGGTTTGGGGCTGGAAAGATACGGCCTTTAACTTCAGTAAACTCATGGCTGATTGAAATTTTAGCAGATTGAAGTAGAGGGTCAGTCATGTAGTTGCAAGTCTTTACTGCCTGCAAGTTTATGTGATTTTAGTGAAATGCACAGCTCGTATGAAATGAGTACTAGGCTACAATTTGATTCAAGAACTTACGTCAGTTAATGTTCTCATCCTTTCAGCACTGGAAAGCACCTTGGCGTAGCGCTGGTTCCCCACTAGGGAGCAAAGCTAACAAGACAAAGACAATAACAAGCAGGTGCAAATTGTCTAGGGAAAAAAAACTGGATGTCGCTTCCCAACATTTATGCAAGGAATATTTCCAGAAATTGTCAAAGTAATATTGCGATGCTCCGTGAAATATTTATAAATTGTCACCTCCTTAGCTTCCTCTTTTCCCCTTTCGGCCTCAGTTTGAAACTGAAAAGAAAACAACTTAGATTTAATTTGTGCTCTAAAGCAAATCAGTCCAGAAAATGTGTAGTAAACTGGATTCATATGTACAAACTTACTCCTGCATTTTGCAAATCTCACAGCAGCAGGGGTGGCTCAGGGGAGGTTAGTAAAACCTTTGCTTTAGGCCCCCTAAATTTTGGGGCCCCAAAAATATTTTTAATTGTCGATTTATTATCTTATTTTCGCTTAGACAATAGTGAAGTTTATAGGAAAAAAAGAATACTAAATCCTTATAAAATAGAAAGAAAGACTCTATTTTTTTTAACAATAGAAATATTTTAGAACTTTGAATTAAGACACTCAAATCTTCATATTGATAAATAATATTTTCTTTACAATAAGATCCAAGGTAACCAATCGTAAATACGTGACTAACATCTTATTAACTTGAATTTTCTTACCAATGTGAATATTTATATTATATTTTATAAGATAACTACACTATAGACAAAAAGAAAAAAAGAAAGGAAAGGAACCATGTAATATTAATAGTATATTTTGCAAGTTAACTATACTATAGACCAAAAAACAAAATCAAGGCGCCTTATTAAAATTTGGCTTTAGGCCACGAGTTTTATTGAGACGTCTTTGCTCAACAGAAAGATAGGTGATTTCGTATTCCAGTTTGAGGTGGTCTGCCTTGATCCTCAGACCCTTGAGCATCCTCTTGGCCTGAACAAAGAAGCAATCATGAAACTTTAGAATAACTAATGCAAGGAAAAGGAAATTAATATTACAGTAAAAGTTAGTCAATTAGCTTGGCCAATCAACTTGTTCAAGAGAGTCAACATTCATCTTTGCAAGAAGGACTGACCCTGGCTCGCAATGAAAGGGGTTGATACATCTGCAAGTTGAAAATTGTAAGATATTGATTTAAGGGGTGAGAAAAATAATGTCATTTCTTGGTTTACCCATGTTCAATGAAAGCCCTCCTTGAGTGGCCATGATAATTAAAGGAAAATCTCGGCATCCTACATCTCTTTCACCAAGATAAACAAAGTTTTCACGCACTTTGTGGAAAGATTGAAGGTAGCCCATGTACACTAAAAAAAAAGAGGGGGAGCAAAACTTAACAAAATTAAGTTGTGACGACTGAAAATAAGAAACTTCGATCCATACTGCTTGGCAGCATGCTGCCTCAGAAATATGTCAAATGCTCTCACTGCCTCTTTAAACTCTATAGATTCTGGTTTCTTCAATGCGTTAGCAATAACTCGCATTGTCTTTTTACAACATACTTTATTACCACTTTGTATTTTAGGAAAAAAGGACGTGGAGACGAATCAGTAGTATATTGGCAATTAAGCATCAAATTGGAAACTTATTAAAATGCTGCCAAGACTATTAATATTACTGAGCCTATTAACAAAGACATCTTTTCAAAGTAGTCAGACAAAATAAATCGTTCTTGTAAATGAAACAGAGAGTCGAGAGAGTAAACAAAATTGAGATAAAAGGAACTACTTCTACTAATCTATGTAGAACTATGCATCTGCAGTTTTTATATAAGCAAAAAACATAACAAATTTAAGTAAATAAACATGAACTATCCACAGAGATTTCTCCTAAATACTAGATTACAAAATCACGATAAACTACTCTGCAAAAGACTAGGATATAACGATAAACTACTCTGCTAAGGCAGTGTCCACAACCTCTTTTACTATCTGAGCCGTCTACACGGCCTCTTTTTCTAAAATAACGAAATATGTTAGAAGTCATTGATATATTTATATAAAAACAAAAAGTTTTACTTTAAATGTAAGTACCATACCTAGACGCAAGGGCATATGTCAAGTCAACAAGAAACTCAACTTTCTCATCGGCTAGTGCAATAGTGCTAAGCATAGCACTCCTCTCACCATCATACCCAAAATATAGAATAATGCTTTTTATTGCACCTTGTTATGATTTTTCGTTCTATGAATTTTGCCTTTACGGGACTTCCATCTTCACAATTCATAGCAACCTAATGCAATAAGATCACTATTTTTAGTTTATCTTTGATATTTATGCATGTCAAATACAACATCTCATATCATACTTTAGCTCAAAGAAATTGAATGTACTATGAAAGATGAAAGTTTACATTATATGGAAGAAGTACCAATTTGAGTTGGTGATCCCTACTTTAAAATGGTTGGTAAGCAGACAAATCTCTTTGCCTTTTGATCCGAACCCTTCTCGAGTCGTAGGAAGAGGGTCTGGTCTTATAAGAGCTGACGGAGACGCCATTTATCCGATGAAGGAAGGAATTCTTACACTTTCAAAAAAATATTTTAGAAAAAATTTCAAACATCAATATGGCAAAAAAATTGTTACCAAAGGAGCAGTATACTTGGGTATGATGACTAAACTTTTCAAGAACGTGTGCAGAATTAAAAAAATGATATCATTTCATTTGAAAAACTCTCAAGAACAACATGATGTACATTTGATGAAATGGGGATTGCATGAGCTGTTAGTGTTGAATTAGTTAGCTGTTAGTGTTAACATATAGGAGGAGATTATTATTAATGTAATTAGTTAATTAGCATGCATGAGTATACACTTGCAAATTAGTTAGTTGGTTAGAAGGACATGTGTATATAAGTGGTTAGTTAGGCAATGTAACAATACTACTTTACTTCTTCAATTTTTCTGAAATACAAAGCTAAGCTCTTCTTTATATTTTCTCTCAATTATGTAATATTAGGGTTTCCCATTTGATTCGTGCGATTCGATCATGGTATTGCGAACTGAATCAAAAGATCCTGTTGAATTTGCAATAATCTCAATTTTGAATTATAGTTGAGAGTGAGATTTAACAATGGCAGCAAGGACAAATCTCGACCACAATCACCATCTGTTTCTTCACCCGTCGGACATTACCGAATCTCCGATCATCTCAATTCATTTAGCCGGTTCAAAAATTACTCCACCTGGAGTCGTGCGATGGAAATCCAACTGTTAGGAAAGAACAAGCTAGGTCTAATCGACGGTACTCTGAAGAAAGGAGATTTTGCTGCAAAACTAGGTCATCAATGGGATAAATGTAATGCTATTGTCCTAGGGTGCATTATGAGCTCAATTTCAAGGGAATTGATTACTGGATTCTATATGCGAGGGATGCGAGAAAGGTATGGGAAAATGTGAAAGAACGATTCGATAAGGTGAACATATCACGAGTTTATCAATTGCAAAAGGCCATAACAATGATAACTCAAGGGACAGACAGTGTCTAAGTTTATTTTTCTAAACTCAAAAATTTGTGGGACGAATTTGATAGCATGGTTCCTCCGCCATGTGACTGTGCTAGATCAAAGAGTTTTATCGAGTTTATGGAAAAATAGAAAGTGCTGAAGTTTCTAATGGGTTTGAATGACAATTATGAACAGGCTCGTAGTCAAATCTCATGACCAGTCCAACGCCTAGCATTAATAAAGCATATGCAATGCTTATTGAAAGAGAAAGTCAAAGATCAGTGGCTAATACTTCTCTATGGGTGAAGGAATTCACTTAACTGCTTTACTAGCTGGTAAATGAGGTAATCACCCGAATTATCAAAGGCCAAAGAGAAATTGGAATGTGCAGTGTGACTTTTGTCATATGAAGGGTCATACGAAGGAATGATGCTACAAGATAACTAGTTATCCCCAAGATTTCAAAAATAAGAAGAAAGGTGCATATAATGTACAGGTAGAAAACCTTAACCCTAATCTTGCAGGTGTTTATGATAGAAGAGGAGAAATACCAGAAATAATGAAGGAAGGAAACTGGCAGAGGGCACCTCAAGTTACAGCTGATCAATATTGTCAAATTATGAAGTTGCTCAACAAAGACACTCCCAAGGATGTAATGGCAAACATGACAGGTACAACCTATTCTTTTATATCTAAGATATCAAAAGGAAATTGGATAGTTGATACATGAGCAACTAACCATATGGTAGCTAATTTAGGGATGTTAACAAATGTTAAAAATATTAGCCCCACTAGAGACAAAAGAGTTCACTTACCTAATGGAGAATGTACTATTGTGTCACATGTTGGGAACTATAAGATCACAAAAACATGGGAGATGTAGGATGTATTGTATGTCCTAGAATTTGCATATAATCTTCTTTCAGTATCAAAGATAACAAGGGACTTACACTGTTTTGTCTCCTTCTATCTTGATTTTTGCCTATTTCAGGACCTCTCAAGTGGGAAAGTGAGGGGGATTGGTAAAGAGAAGGATGGACTCTACCTACTAGTCCCAAGATATTCCTTAGACACTGATAAAAGTATACCAACAGTCAAAGGGTTAAATGTGCAGACAACAAAGGAGGATATAGATCTATGGCACAAAAGATTAGGACATGCATCTGGAGGATCCTTGAAAGTGATTCTGGGGTATAAACTGGAGGATTGCAGATCTGTAATAGATAGTTGTGATGTATTTCCAATGGATAGACATGTGAGACAGTCTTTTCCATTAAGTAGTACTAGAACTACTAATGTTTTTCAGCTATTGCATTTAGATGTATGGGGACCTTGCAGTGTATCAACTTTTGATGGGAACAGGTTCTTTCTTACAATTATAGATGATTACTCTCGTGGGACTTGAATTTTTCTCTTGCAGTTCAAAAGTGATGTCATGATTGTTTTTAAGTCATTTCTTAAGCTGATACAAACACAGTTCAATGGAACAGTGCAAATAATTAGAACTGACAATGGTGGAGAGTTTGTAAATTCAGCTATGCAGAACTTATGCACATCTATGGGGGTAGTTCATCAGAAAACATGTGTCTATACACCACAGAAAAATGGTGTAGCAGAGATAAAACATAGACAGTTGGTTGAAGTTGAAAGGGCATTCAAATTTCAAGGTCATATCCCTATGAAATTCTGGGGACATTGCATCTTGGCAGCAACATATGTTATTAACAGGTTACCATCATAGTCACTCAATGGTAAGACAACATATAAAGTGTTCTTTAAAATGAAACCATCAATTTCTCACTTGAAAATATTAGGATATCTTTGTTTTGCAGGTGTGCTACCTAGAACTGATAAATTTGCTAGTAAAGCAGTTAGAGCTATTTTTACGGGGTATTCTGGTGTTACTAAAGGATATATAATATATGATTTGGACAGGGATAAATTATTTGTCAACAGAGATATGATGTTCATGGAATCTACATTTCCTTTTCAGGATACAACTGGTGATATTAGGAACCAAGTCACACCTACTATTACTAATGTTTTTAGTTTTGAAGGAAAAGATGCAGATGATCATAATGATACAATTGTTGAGTAGCTACATGTTCAAAATGATAATACATGAGATATTATACAACATGTTGACAACTCACAAACTTCAGACAGATTTGTACAAGATCTGCACAACACAGTGCCTTCTGAAGATCAACATAACACAACCACTGCAAGTACTTCTCCTATAATTCATGACTCAGAGGGCATCCTTTCAGAGACACCATCTACATCACTTCATGATCATCATGAAAGACAAACACATCCTAATACCTTAAGAAGATCACAAAGGGAATCTAAAAAGCCAGTCTGGTTGATAGATTGTGTGATCACAAGGAAGTCAGGGAACACTGCCTTATATCCCATACACAATCATGTCACTTATGCTAAGCTTTCACCTTCGTATCAAGAATACTTGGGTGTATTGTCTTCAATTGTTGAGTCTAGAACCTTTCAGGAAGCTTCTAAGGATCCAAGGTGGGTAGAAGCCATGAAAACTGAAATCCAAGCTCTACAAGCCAACAACACCTGGGAACTAGTTCCTCTGCCTCAAGGAAAGACAACTATAGGCTGTAAGTGGGTGTACAAAGTCAAGCTTAAGGCCAATAGAGATGTGGAGAGGTTCAAAGAAAGATTAATAGCCAAAGGGTACAATCAAAGAGAAGGTCTTGATTACAATGAGACCTTTTCTCCTGTAGTAAAGATCACCACTGTAAGAATTGTTCTTTCTTTAGTAGCCATGCATAATTGGACAGTCCAACAACTAGATGTATACAATGCCTTCTTGCAAGGAGACCTACATGATGAAGTGTACATGCATCTACCACAGGGTTTTACAAGTCGGGGGGAGTCTGGATTGGTGTGTAGAATTGTAAAATATCTTTATGGTCTAAAACAAGCAAGCAGACAGTGGAACTTAAAACTAACAGAGGCATTGCTACAGGCTGAATTTAAGTAAAAAAACTTAGATCACTCTTTATTCATCAAGAAGAAAGGAGCAGACATAGTGATAATACTAATATATGATGGTTACAGGAAACAACTTGCAGCTGATTGAAACCACCAAAACCTTCTTACAACAATCCTTCAAGATCAAACACTTAGGAGATATGAAGTTTTTTCTTGGCATGGAGTTCAACAGGTCCAACAAAGGTATTCTGATCAATCAGAGGAAGTATGCATTGGAGATAATATCAGAATTGGGATTGAGTGGAGCAAAACCAGCCTGGACTCCATTAGAGACAAATGATAAATTGATAATTCCAGAACTGGACAGACTAATGGGCATAACAGAAGATCAAATGCTGGAAGATGCAGGCTAATATCAAAAGCTGATTGGAAAGTTATTGTACTTAACAATGTCCAGACCAGACATTGTATTCTCAGTACAAACTCTCACCCAGTTTATGCAGCATCCAAAGAAGTCTCATTGGGATGCAGCTATAAGAGTGGTGAAGTATATTAAAAGGGAACCAGGATTGGGAATCTTGTTGAGTAGTCAAAATTCAAGTGAAATCAGTGTCTTTTGTGATGCTGATTGGGGATCATGTCCTAACACTAGAAAGTCAGTGTCAGGATATCTAATCAAGTTTGGAGAGTCTCCAGTTTCATGGAAGTCAAAAAAGCAGAATACAATTTCTAAGAGTTCAGCTAAAGCTGAATATAAAAGCATGGCAAGTGGAGTTTCAGAAGTAGTTTGGTTAACAACATTGCTAAGGGAGTTGGGAACAGAAGTGAGACTTCCAGTACACATATATAGTAACAGCAGGGTTGCAATGCAAATAGCAGCAAATCCTGTATTTCATGAAAGAACAAAACATATAGAGATCGATTGTCACTTTATTAGACAGAAGAAACAAGAAGGACTGGTGAAGACTCAGTACATCCCTTCAAAGGAGAGACTAGCAGATGTCCTAACTAAGGGGTTAGGAAGACAACATCATGAGTATCTGGTTGGCAAGTTGGAAGTTCTCAAAGTCTTTGCACCCACCATCTTGAGGGGGAGTGATGAAATGGGGATTACATGAGCTGTTAGTGTTGAATTAGTTAGTTGTTAGTGTTGATATATGTGAGGAGATTATTATTAACCTAATTAGTTAATTAGCATGCATGAGTATACACGTGCAAATTAGTTAGTTGGTTAGAAGGACATGTGTATATAAGTGGTTAGTTAGGCAATGTAACAGTACTACTTTACTTCTTCAATTTTGCTGAAGGCAATGTAAAAATACTACTTTACTTCTTCAATTTTTCTAAAATACAGAGCTAAGCTCTTCTTTCTCTTTTCTCTCAATTCTGTAATGTTAGGGTTTCTCGTTTGATTCGTGTGATTCAATCATGTTTTATGTAGAAAATACCGATCAAGTGTCAACTCACAAATTTTGTTTCTGTTCATCGTCCAAGATTACACTATTGTGTTTTGATAACGGTAGTTTGAAAATAAATAAAAATGAAATACAAAATGAGAGAGATAAACAAAAGAATTACAAACTCAAAAAAAACATTGCCCAGGAATTGAAGAATCCGTAAATTAATATCTTTTTATAGAGTAAATTAAACTGATGTTGATAAAAATATTTACACACATCATTTTCATATGCTATACAAATGGTACAACAACCATAATTATTCTACCTTACATGCATATGGTTTCACCCCTTCCCCGATACTTCATTCCTAATATTCTTGCTTTTTTCTTTGTTGGTTTGTCCAAAATTTATTACTTGATGAGAACTAAGGGTCCACCAAACTGTATAGAGAATCTAATTCAATATCATTCCTATAGTAACAACCGTAAGTAAAGAAAAAATGATATTTACGTGGACAACTCTCAGCTCAGGGGATTAAAGACCACAATCTATCCTAGTAGGATTTCAACTTCACTAACTAACTGAGCAAATATTAGATTACAACATATTGCAATCTAAGAATTAAACTCTTAATCCCTCCACCCTTACAATAACTCTACTGGCCTTTGTAATAATTCTATTACAAAATCACACCCTTGACTAACTCTAGTCAAACAACCAAAAATAATATTGGCTTAAATGATATCCTATTGAATGCTTCTAGGAAGCTGTGTAGGAATTGCAAGGAATCACATAGAACAAAGACATAATAATAATAAAGGGCATAAGACATAATCAACGGTGAGAACTAGTCCTTTGTTCTATCGTTACTTTGTTCTTTAATGCCTCCAAAGAAATGAGGGAAGCTGCACACTTGCGAGAATTCAATGTTTAGGTTTTTGCAAGTGTTGGATGAAATCCTTTACCTCATCAAAGATGATGCAAGGAAGTGTTTGGCCTATTGCATGCTTAAATAGTGCTGTTGTATTGTTTCGAGTACATTGCAACAGCTTTAACAACTGTAGAGTTGACTTGTACTACGACTGGAGGAACTGATCCCTATTTGTTCCCTCTACAGTTCCCTTATCTGATTTCCTTGAGAATTAAGCCAAACATCTGACTAGTTACACTGAACACAAAGGAACTAATTGCATCAGATTGCTTAGCTGGTTCTCTCATGAAGTTTGTCAAATCATCAAAAAAAATCACATGACTTATCAATTTTTTCCTTTTTAATGATGACAAACTTAGAATTGATATTCCCTTATGAGAACCAGATTTTCACACTGCTCCCCTATGATATCATATCTAAATAGGTCAAGCAAATAGGGATGCAGGGTGTAAAAGAATAAAAATAAAGGAAACCCCAGACAGAAAGAGAAAGTGAATGGATATACCTTCAAGAAATACTAGAACTTGTAGACCTTAGTCCTCTGCAGAACAGGCAAGAAATACTAATTACTCAAAATAGAAAATCCTTTTTACACAAATTAAAAAAAAATTCTATTAACCAAAAACAGAAAGTTTTAAAAGTGAAATAAACACGAAAGACGAGCAAAAAGCCATCTACTAACATACTCATACATGCATATTTACCCCAAGATAAAAAAGAAAACAAACTAGGAGCACTCTTTTTTAGGGAAAAGGTTTGGTCGATATTGGCAGATAAGCAACTAACATTTCCATTTATAGCAAACAAATTCATAATATGGGGTTGGAGCAAGATAAAACTAAGAAAACCGATTTACCCAAAACATAAAATCCTTTTTAACTTGCAAAAATTCGGGTAATTCGGAAAAACATTTTTACTCCAAAAAAAACTTTAAAGGGGAAAGAAAAATGGAAGACAAGTAAAAAACCATCTACTATCATACTCATACATGTATATTTACCTCAAGATATAAAATAAAAAAAAACTAGCAACAATTTTAGGAAAAATATTTGTTCGATATTGATGGATAGGCAACTAATATTTTCATTTTTAGCAAGAAGATTCAGAATATGGGGTTGGAGCAAGATAAAACTAAGAAAACCCTTTACCCAAAATAGAAAATCCTTTTTAATATACACAAATTCGAAAAAATTTTCTACCCAAAAAAGAGAAAACTTTAAAGGGGAAAGAAAAACAGAAGACAAGAAAAAATCCATCTACTAGCATACTTATACATGCATGTTTACCCCAAGATAAAAAAGAAAACAAACTAGGAGAAATTTTTAGGGAAATATTTATCGATATTTGTAACGACCCGGCCGGTCGTTTCGAGAGTTGTAGCCCTATTCCCCCACTTACTACTCGTTTTGTACTTTATAGTTATTATATGACTCATCGGGTTAGTTTATTCAGGTCTGGAGAGATTTCGGAGTGAATTGAGACACTTAGTCTCATAATGGAAAACTTAAGTTGGAAAAGTTGATCGGGTGTTGACTTATGTGTAAACGACCTTGGATTTTTTGTTATGTGATCGTTTAGGAGGTGACACACATGCTAGGTGACGGGCGTGTGGGCGTGCACCATAGAAATTGTGACTTGGTCCATTCCATGGAATTGTAAAGTTGAATAACTTGTTATTAACTATATGCTCGCCATGTGTTATAGAAATTTTTGACTGTAAATCATGTTAGAAATCATGTTCAGGCTATATGTTGGTACTGTTGGGACCCATAGAGGCTGTGATACCTATATAATGCCTGCTAATTGCTACTTGTACTCAGTCATAGTTTTATTTGAATATCATACCTCAGTCTCTATTTTTCCTTGTTGATATGTTATATCATTTATGTTTTGGACTAATTTCAATGATTACTGTCAGCCCGAGAGACAGGTGAGGTTGATGACTGAGTGAGGTTGAGGGATCGATTGTGAGGATATTGATACTATAGTGTATTTCAGCCTTATCTCGACTCGTTTGTCATACTGTTCATTGATGATATCCTGGTGTACCCTTGTAGCCAGGATGAGCATGCCCAACATTTGAGGATTGTGTTGCAGCAGTTGAAGGAGGAGAAGCTTTATGCCAAGTTATCCAAGTGTGAGTTTTGGCTCAATTAAGTGGCATTCTTGGGGCACATGGTGTCAAGTGAGGGGATTCTGGTGGATCCGAAGAAGATTGAGGGAGTTCAGAGTTGGACCAAACCGTCCTAAGCTACTGAGATTTGGAGCTTTCTTAGGTTGGTTGGTTATTACCGTTGCTCCGTGCATGGTTTCTCATCTATTGCATCGCTCTTGACCAAATTGACCCAAAGGGTGCTCCTTTCAGGTGGTTGGATGAATGTGAGGAGAGCTTTCAGAAGATCAGGATTGCCTTGACCACAACTCCAGTTCTTGTGTTGCCTTCAGCTTCAGTATCTTATACAGTGTATTGTGATGCCTCTCAGATCGGTATTGGGTGTGTCTTGATGCAGGAGGGTAAAGTGATTTCTTATGCTTCGCAACTGTTGAAGCTCCATGAGAAGAACTACCTTTACCATGATTTGCAGTTAGCTGCCATCGTTCATTCATTAAAAATTTGGAGGCATTATCTCTACGGTGTGTCTTGTGAGGTGTTTACAGATCATCGAAGCCTCCAGCACTTGTTCAAATAGAAGGATCTAAATTTGAGGCAGCGGAGATGGTTGGAGCTGCTGAAGGACTATGATATCACTATTCTATATCACCCCGGGAAGGCCAACGTGGTGGTCGATGCCTTGGGTAGCCTTGAATTCATTCTTGTTGGAGAGAGATCTCTTGTAGTTAATGTCCAGTCCTTGTCCAACCAGTTCGTGAGGTTAGATGTTTCGGAGCCCAGTCGGGTTCTAGCTTTTGTGGTTTCTCGGTCTTCCTTATATGATTGCATTAGAGAGCGCCAATATGATGATCCTCATTTGCTTTTCCCGAAGGAAAAGGTTCAGCACGGAGATGCCAGATATGTTACTATTGGAGATTATGGGGTGTTCAGGATTCAGGTCCTGATATGTGTGCCCAATGTAGATGGGTTACGTGAGATGATTCTTGAGGAGGCCCACAGTTCGCGATATTCCATTCATCCGGGCGCCGAGAAGATGTACCGGGACTTAAGGTAGCACTATTGGTGGAGGAGAATGAAGAAGGATATAGTGGGGTTTGTAGCTTGGTGCCTTAACTGTCAGCAGGTAAAGTATGAGCATCAGAGACCGGGTGGATTGCTTCAGAGGATAGATATTCCAGAGTGGAATTAGGAGAGGATCACCATGGGTTTTGTAGTTAGGCTCCCATGGACTTCGAGGAAGTTTGATGCTATTTGGGTGATTGTGGATTGGTTGACCAAGTCCGCGCACTTCATTCCAGTTGGGGATACTTATTCTTTGGAGCAATTGGCTGAGATTTACATCCGAGAGATTGTTCGCCTTCACGGTGTGCTAGTGTCCATCATTTCATATTGGAGCACAGAGTTTACATCACAGTTCTGGAGGGAAGTACAATGAGAGTTGGGTACTCATATTGAGTTGAGTACAACATGTCACCCTCAAACGGATGGACAGTCTGACCGCACTATTAAGATATTGGAGGATATGATACGCGCTTGTGTCATTAATTTTGGGGGTTCTTGGGATCAATTTCTACTGCTCGCAGAGTTTGCCGAAACAACTACCAATCAAGCATTTAGATGGCTCCGTATGAGGCTTTGTATGGGAGATGGTGTCGATATCCAGTGGGTTGGTTTGAGCCGGGTGAGGCTAGGTTATTGGGTACTGACTTGGTTCAAGATGCTATAGAAAAAATTAAATTGATTTAGGAGCGGCTTCACACGACACATTCTAGACAGAAGAGTTATGCCGACAGGAAGGTCCGTGATGTTGCTTACATGGTTGGGGAGAAGGTTCTGTTGAAGGTTTCACCCATGGGTGTTATGAGGTTCGGGAAGAAGGGAAAGCTGAGCCCTCGATTTATTGGGTCGTTTGAGGTACTTCAGAGGATTGGGGAGGTGGCTTACCAGCTTTCCTTTCCACCTAGTTTGTCGAACGTGCATCCAGTATTTCATGTTTTTATGCTCTGGAAGTATGCAGCGATCAGTCTCATGTTTTGGATTTCAGCACGATTCAGTTGGATGGTTATGTGACTTGTGATGTGGAGCCGGTGGCCATTTTGGATCACTAGGTAAGAAAGTAGAGGTCAAAGGATATAACTTCAGTGAAGGTGCAGTGGAGAGGTCAGCTGGTGGAGGAGGCTACTTGGGAGACCAAGCGGGAGATGCGGAGTAGATATCCACACCTATTTGAGACTCCATGTATGTTTCTAGACATGTTCGAGGAAAAAATGTTTATTTAAGAGGGGAGAATGTAATGACCTGGCTGGTCGTTTCGAGAGTTGTAGCCCCATTCCCCCATTTATTGCTCCTTTTGTGATTTATAGTTGTTATATGACTTATCGGGTTAGTTGGTTCGAGTTCAGAGAGATATCAGAATGAATTGAGATACTTAGTCTCATAATGGAAAGCTTAAGTTGGAAAAGTTGACCGGATGTTGACTTATGTGTAAACGACCTTGAATTTGAGTTTTGATGGTTCTGTTAGCTCCGTTTGGGTGATTTTGGACTTAGGACGTGTCCGGATTATGATTTGGAGGTCTGTAGTTGAATTAGGCTTGAAATAACGAAAGATTCATTTTTGGAAAGTTTGACCGGGAGTGGACTTTTTGATATCATGTTTGGATTCTGATTCCGGAAGTTGGAGTAGGTGCGTGGTATCATTTGTGACTTATGTGCAAACTTTGGGGTCAATCGGACATGAGTTGATAGGTTTCGGCGCCGTTTGTAGAATTTAGAAATTTCGAAGTTCATTAAGCTTGAATCTATGTGCGATTCTTGTTTTTGATGTTTTTTGAAGTGATTTGAGGGTTCGACTAAGTTTTTATGTTGTTTTAGGACTTTTTGGTACATTTGGATGGGGTCCCGAGTGACTCAGGTGTGTTTTAGGATGAGTTTTGAGTGAGTCTGGGCATTTCGACACTCTAATTTTGTTCTTGAGCTTTTTGGAGTGCGGCGGCACATTTTGAATTTCGGATGTGTGGCCGTAAACTCCCAAAGTGCGGAGGCAGTGGTAATTGTGCGGATCGTAGCTGAAAATGTGCGGTCCGCAGAATTCTTCTCGCGGTCGCAGTAAGGGGATTCTGCAGGTTCGATGGTCTGACTTCGGAAGCTCATATCTTTTGATCTATAAGAAATTTAGATATGATCCAAAAAGACATTTGTAGCCGCTTGAATCTAGTTTTCATAAAATTAAACCATTCTTCATTTGGACATTTTTACCGAAAGTTATGGCCAATTTACTAAAGCCTGGTAGTGCAGCCAATGTTGAAGCGCGACCGTGCAATTTGGAATTTGCGGCCGCAGGACCTGTGATGTGTGGTCAGCACAATGGGAGGTCAAATTGTGTACTATATAAACGAGGATTAAGGTATTATTTCACATTTGAACTTTGGGAGCTCGGTTTGTGGCGATGTTTTATGGGTTTTTCAAGAAATTCATTGGGGTAAGTGATTCTAACTCGAATTTGGTTAATATACATGAATATATCATTGGTTTCATCATTTATTTATTACTTTGAGATGGAAGTTTGGAAAAATTGTAGAAACTTCATAAACTATAATTTGGGGATTTGAAGGTCGAGTTGTGATCGGATTTGACTAATTTTGATATGGTTGGACTGTTTTCGAATGGGTGTTTGGATTTTGTGACTTTTACCTGATTCCGAGATATGGTCCCGGGGTCCGACTTTTGATTTGACTTTTTGACTTTTGACTTAAAGCTAAGTATTTTCTTATGGAGTTGATTGTATCGAATTGTTGTGGCTAGATTCGGAAATTGGGAGGCCGATTTGCGAGCCAAAGGCGTATTGGAGCAGAGTTTTTGCTCGGATTGAGGTAAGTAACAATTCTAAATCTAGTTCTGAGGGTATGAAATCCCAAATTTTGTGTTATGTGATCGTTTCGGAGGTGAAGCATATGCTAGGTGACAGGCGTGTGGGCGTGCAATGTAAGAATTGTGACTTGTCCATTCCATGGAACTATAAAGTTGAATAACTTGTTGTTAACTATATGTTCTCCACGTGTTATAGAAATTTGACTGTAAATCATGTTAGAAATTATGTTTATGCTATATATTGGTACTGTTGGGATCCACAGAGGCCTTGATACTTGTTGAATTGCCTGCTAAGTGCTACTTGTACTCAGTCACAATTTTATTTGCATAGAATACCTCAGCCTCTATTGTTCCTTGTTGATATGTGATATCATTTATGTTTTGGGATGATTTCTATGATTACTGTGAGCCCCAGAGATAGGTGAGGTTGATGACTGAGTGAGGCCGAGGGGCCGATGTGAGGATATTGATACTATAGCACGTGAGTTTTCCGTGCAGAATGTGAGTTGTCCATGCGGATCGAGATATTGATAGTACAACACATGAGTTGTCCGTGCAACACATGAGTTATCCGTGCGGATCAAGATATTGATATTATAGCACGTGAGTTGTCCGTGATGACTATAGCGCTTGGGCTGTAGGAGCCCCTCCGAAGTCTGTACACCATTAGTTAGCGTAGGTACCTATTGAGTAGGAGTGTTGAGTGCCGTGTACCGAGTGTTGAACTATTGAGAAAGACTGAGTGACTGTTGCTCTAAGAGGGTGCATTTGATTTCCTTATTGTTGCACTTAGCTGCCATATATCACTGTTTTGAAATTTTCGAGAGATATTACATCCGGATTTACTTGAACTTGTCATGAATAAACTGATTTAACTTAAATTGCCGGATTTCAAAGCATGCTTACTTTATTTTGTTGAGATTACTGAAAAATTAAACTATAACTATGTAGATCATCACTATCTTCAGTCTTTATTTAGTCTTGTTACTTACTAAGTTTGTTGTGCTCATGCTACACCCTGCACTTCGTGTGCAGATTCAGGTGTGTCTGGTCACGACGGATGTTGATTTCTTTTGCACAGTCGATCTTTGCAGACTTTGAGGTAGCTGTCTGGCGTTTGCAGTCCTTGTTTCTCCTTCCCTATCTTTCCTTTTATTGTATTTGATTCCAGACTATCTTAGACATTGTATTTTCGACTTGTGACTTTAGATGCTCATGTACTCAGTGACATCCCGATTTTTGACTTTTTTTCGCATTTGTGTTTTTGGTTTTTACCTCGTTTATGAGAATTCTTTTGTCATTTAAAACTACTTTGACTCATTTTGTTAAATTTTAGGAATATTTTGGAAAAGTCGGCTTGCCTAGTACCATGATAGGCGCCATCACAACAGATTAGGATTTGGGTCGTGACAATATTGCTAGAACGAACATTTCCATTTTAGTAAGCAGATTCAGAAAATGGGGTTGGGGCAAGATAAAACTAAGAAAACCTTTTACCCAAACATAAAATCCTTTTTAATTTATGCAAGTTCAGAAAACATTTTTTTACCAAAAAAGAGAAAACTTTAAATTGGAAAGAAAGTCAGAAGACATGCAAAAAATCATCTACTAGCATACTCATACATACATATTTACCACAAGATTAAAAATGGATAGAAAGACTATTTAATTTTTTAATAGTAGAAATATATTTAAATTAAGATACCCAAATCTTCATATTGATAAATAACGATTTTTTACAATAAGATCCAAAGTAACAAATCATAAATACGTGGCTAGCATCTTATTAACTTGAATTTTCTTACCAATATTAATATTAATAATATATTTTATAAGATGACCATACTATAAACACAAACTAGGAGCAAACTTTAGGAAAAATATTTGTTCGATGTTGTTGGATGGGAAACTAACATTTCCATTTTTGGCAAGCATATTCAGAATATGGGGTTGAAGCAAGATAAAACTAAGAAAACCCTTTACCCAAAACCTTCTTTTCACGATCCAAAATTCATTAAAGGCCGTGATGGCGCCGGACACCGCTGTCAGGCAAGCCAAAAATAAATACTTAATTTAGTTCTCATTTTAATATTTTTGAAATTATATTCCTTCAATCAAATAGTAAAAGATGGAATATATAGAGTAAATAATGATAGTTTTAACAATTTCAATACAGAACAACCCATAATCATCCAAAAACCCGGTGTCACAAGTGCATGAGCTTAACTAGGAATATAAAATTAAATACAACATCTGTCAGACATACAAATTGGACAGGAAAACTATAGATACTTTGAAGGAGACTCTGCTGGCTGCAGGTCGTAATGAGGAATGCAGCTCACCTAAGTCCCATTATGCATACACACCCCTGCTCTCACAAGGCCACCAGTCATATATGTACCTGCACAAAAATGTGCAGCAAGTGTAGTATGAGTACGTAAATCAAGTGTATCCAGTAAGTATCTAGCCTAACCCCGGAGGAGTAGTGACGAGGGGTTGACATCGACACTCACTAGTGGTCCAATAACATCAGGTACAGTAAGGAGGTAATATAAGCATAGGGCATAGTAAATAAATAATATAAACAAGTATAAATCACGTGGTACAAATCCCCCTCTTCACAAGGAACTCAAACTCTCCATTAGAAATTCCCTCCTTAATCGGAGCATATATATATATATATATATAATAAATATATTTATAACGACCCGGCCAGTCGTTTCGAGAGTTATAGCCCCATTTTCCCTTATTTCTGCTTCTTTTGTGCTTTACAACTGTATTATATCGTATCGGGTTAGTTGCTTCGGGTCCGGAGTAGTTTCGGAGAGAAATTGAGGCTCATAGTCTCTTTATTAGAAGCTTAAGTTGGAAAAGTCAACCTTATGTTGACTTGTGTGTGAACGACCCTAGATTTGAATTTTTATGGTTCTGTTAGTCTCGTTAGGTGATTTCAGACTCAGGAGCGCGTCCGAAATGTGATTTGGAGGTCCGTAGTATAATATGGCTTGAATTGACAAAAGTTAGAAATTCGGCAATTTTGGTCGACAGTGGAAATCTTGATATTGGGGTCGGAATGGAATTCCAGAAGTTGGAATAGGTTCTTGGAGTCATTATTGACGTGTGTGTAAAATTTGAGGTCAATCGGACGTGGTTTGATAGGTTTCGACATCGTTTGCGGAATTTGGAAGTTTAGAAGTTCTTAGGCTTGAATCCGAGTGTAATTTGGTGTTTTGATGTTGTTTTGCGTGATTCGAAGGTTCGACTAAGTTTGTATGGGGTTATATGACTTGTTGGTATGTTCGATTGACATCCTGAGGGCCTCGGGGTGACTCCCAGTGGCTACATAGTGTTTGGAGTTGGGAAAAATGCAGCCGAAGCTGCTGCTACTGGTGTTTTCCGCACCTGCGGAGTGGGAACCGCATGTGTGAGCCTGCAAGAGCGAATGAGGAGCCGCAGATGCAGCCAAGAAGCAGTTGGGCAGAGTCTGCACGTGCGAAGATTTTCCCGCACCTGCGAGAGTCGCAGATACAGGCAACTAGGTGCAGGTGCGAGATGGAGCCGCATGTTCGACGGATTTCTGCACCTGCGATAGGCGCAGATGCGGTTGTTGGCCGCAGGAGCGGAGTCTTGGATTTAAAGTGAAATCCTCACCTGCGATGCATTTTCCACAGGTGCGGCGTCGCAGAAGCATTTAAGGGGTCCGTAGGAGCGGAATTCCTGGCAGAAAAATATCAGCTCGATTTTTAGACTTTCATTTTCGATTTTTGGCTTGAGGAGGCCGGGAAAGAGACAATTTTTTGAAGGATTTAAATAAGGACATTTGATTAAGTGATTCTAACCCGTATTGGTTTAATTTCCGTGAATCTATGGCTTTGTACATCATTTAATTAGCGATTAGAGTTGGAAATTTTGGGATTTAGGGCTTGGGAATTGGAGAGTGAATTTTGGGGTTTTGGAGGGGCAATTGAGATTGGATTTTTGTAAATTTTGTATGGTTAGACTCGTGAGTGATTGGGCTTTAGGATTTTATGATTTTTGTCGAGTTTTCGAGACGTGGGGCTGCGGGGCCAGGTTGAGCCGATTTCGGATTTTGCGTTCTAATTTAGTAGTTTTCTTGTGGGATTGATCCCTTTACCCCTTTTTAATGGTTTTGTACTATTTGTGTATAGATTCGGGGCATTTGGAGGCCGATTCGAGAGGAAATGGCATTCCAGAGTAGGATTTCTACGTTGTTGAGGTAAGTAATAGTCTTAAATCTGATCTTGAGGGTATGAAACCCCGAGAATTTGTATGATGTGAATATTTAGAGGTGAAGCGCATGCTAGGTGATGGGAGTGTGAGTGTGCACCATGTGGGATTGAGACCTGGTCCATCTCGGGTGACTGTAAAGTCGAATAGCCCATCGTATTTACCTGTTTCACCTTGTTTATGAGTCGTTGGCTGCCTTCCATGTTAGAAACCATGCTTATGCTATATGATATCATTGTTGAGACACGCAGTGGTCGTGTACTTGTTGAATTGACTGCTCATTGCTGTATTGTACTCACTCACCATTTTACTTGTGTATTATATCTCAGCTCTCTCTCATTTCTTGTTGATACTTGTTGTATTCCCTGTTTGGGCTGTTTATTGTGACATTCTATGAGGCTGGAGAGACTAGTGACTGAGATAGGGCCTGAGTGCCGGGCTGAGAGTTGTGTAAGGTATATTGGATCGGGCTGCACACCGCGACAATATTGGATCGGGCTGCACACCGCGACAATATTGGATCGGGTTGCACGCCGTAACAAGCCTTCGGGCCATATATATACATATATCGGATTGGGCTGCATGCCGCAGTAGTATTTTGAACGAGCTGCCCATCGCAACAATAAATGGATTGGGCTGCACGCCGCAGTAATATAGCCCTTGGGTTGTAGGAGCCCCTCCGCAGTCTGTACACCCCTAGTGAGCGCATGTACCTATTGGTTGTGAGTACTGAGGCTGAGAGCCGAGTGATTGCGCTGTTGAGATAGTTGAGTGACGGTAGCCTTGTGAGGCTGTACTTGCTCTTATTTATTGTTGCACTTCGTTGCTATTTGTTGTTGATGTGAAATTTCTAGAAGACTTAAATTGTTTTACTTGAGATCGAACTATTTGCCTTAAAATACGAATTGAAAGCATGCCTGTTCTTTATTGAACTTACTAAAATGAACTGTATTTGTATAGCTCGTCACTACTTCTCAGTTCCTTATTTATTTCTGTTACTTATTGAGTACTCACGTTACTCCATGCACCTAGTGTGCAAATCCAAGTGTGATCGGACACGGAGGTCATTGAACTCGTGCGCAGTCGATTTCCGAAGATTTATGAGGTAGCTGCCAGCGTTCGCGGACCTTGTACTCCTTATTTATTATCTTTCTTTCTCTGTATTGATATTTAGATGTAGACTATTGTAAGCACTGTATTTTAGGCTGAGAGTCTAGTTGTTCATGACTTAGTGACACCCCGATGGTTGGGGCTACTTTTCCACATTGTATTTTGAGTCTAACTCCTATTTCTATAAAACTCTATTATGAAAAAGCTTTTCGTTTACCTTTTATAAGATATCTAAGTGTTTTGAAATGTTGGCCTGCCTAGTACCACGATAGGTGCCATCACGACAAGTTCGGGTTTTTGGGTCGTGACAAGTTGGTATCAGAGCCTAGGTTATATAGGTCTCACGGGCCATGAGCAGGTTTAGTAGAGTCTTGCGGATCGGTACAGAGATGTCTGTATTTATCTTGGGGAGGCTGCAGAACCTTTAGGAAAATTCCACATTCTTGAATTCTTGTCGTGCGAATCTGTTGATTCTGGTAACTAAACTTCTATTGCTTCATTCTCTCATAGATGTCGAGGACTCTCTCTACTGGTAAAGAGGGCCAGCCACCAGTACCACCATCCAGCTCGTGAGAGGCCGAGGTCGCGGTAGAGGCTGTGGTAGGGGAAGAGGTGCAACCCGCACAACAACCGGGGTAGTACCTTCAACTCCACCAGTTTCCCCAGACCAGGACCAGGTCCCAGTTGTGGATGCTCCAACGGGACCAACTCAGGCACCACCTATGTCCATCGTGATTCTTGGCCTTCAGGAGGCCTTAGCTCAGATTCTGACAGTGTGTACCGGCTAGATTGTCACGCTAAGACTGTGAAGTTGGCGATGCCGGGTTTGCATAGGGTTGAGTGGAGCAGTTCTATAGACTATGTGCCTAGTAGGGTGATTTCGTACTTGAAGGCTCAGCGTATGGTTAAGAAGGGTTGTCTATCCTATTTTTCTTTTGTGAGGGATGTCAGTGCAGAGACTCCTGCCATTGATTCTGTTCCGGTGGTACGTGATTTTTCGGATGTGTTTCCCGTAGACCCGCCGAGCATGCCTCGCGACAGGGATATTGATTTGGTGCCGGGCACTCCGCCCATTTCTATTTCATCATATCGTATGGAACCGGCAGAGTTGAAGGAATTGAAAGAACAACTTTAGGAACTCCTTGATAAGGGGTTTATTCGGCCTAGTGTGTCACCTTGGGGTGCACCGGTTCTATTTCTGAAAAAGAAGGATGGTTCTATGAGGATGTGCATTGATTACATGCAATTGAACAAAGTCACAGTCAAGAACAAGTATCCTTTGCCTCGTATTGATGATCCATTTGACCAACTTCAGGGAGTGAGGGTCTTCTCCAAGATTGATTTGAGGTCAGGGTATTGCCAGCTGAAGATTCGGGATTCGGATATTCTTAAGACAACTTTCAGGACCTGATATGGCCGTTATGAGTTTCTGGTGATGTCTTTGGGCTGACCAATGCCCCACCATCGTTCATGTATTTGATGAACAGTGTATTTCAGCCCTATTTGGACTCATTCATTATTGTATTCATTGATGACATCCTGGTATACTCTCGTAGCCAGGAGGAGCATGCTCAACATTTGCGGATTGCGTTACAGAGATTGAGGGAGGAGAAACTTTATGCAAAGTTCTCCAAGTTTGAGTTTTGGCTCGGTTTAGTGGCATTCTTGGGGCACGTGGTGTCCAGTGAGGGTATTTATGTGGATCTGAAGAAGATAGAGGCTGTGCAGAGTTACCTTAGACGATCCTCAACCACGGAGATTAGGAGCTTTCTTGGTTTGGCAGGCTATAAGCGTCATTTTGTGGAGGTGTTTTCATCTATTGCATCTCCCTTGACAAAATTGACCCAAAAGAGTGCTCTGTTCAGGTGGTCGGATGAGTGCGAGGAGAGCTTTCAGAAGCTCAAGACTGCTTTGACCATGGCTCCAGTTCTAGTTCTGCCATCAACTTTAGGTTCTTACACCGTGTATTGTGATGCCTCATGGATTGGTATTAGATGTGTGCTGATGAAGGAAGGTAGGGTGATTGCCTATGCCTCGCGTCAGTTGAATACTCATGAGAAGAACTATCATGTCCATGATCTTGAGTTAGCAACTATTGTTCACTCCTTAAAGATTTGGTGGCACTATTTTATGAGGTTCATTGTGAGATCTATACTAATCACCAGAGTTCGAAGCATCTGTTCAAGCAGAAGGATCTTAATTTATGTCATCGGAAATGGTTGGAGCTTCTTAAGGACTATGATATCACCATTTTGTACCATCCCGGTAAGGTCAATATGGTGGCTGATGCTTTGAGTCGCCAGGCAGAGAGTTGGGGAGTTTTGTATATCTCCCAGCAATAGAGAGACCTTTGGTATTGGATGTTCAGGCCTTAGCTGGCCAGCTTGTCCGATTCAATATTTCGGAGCCGAGTCGGGTGTTGGCTTGCATGGTCTCCAGGTCTTCTCTTTATGACTGTATCATGGAACATTAATATGATGACCCCCATCTGCTCATCCTTCAGGATAGGGTTCAACGAGGCGATGCTAGAGATGTGACTATTGGTGATGATGTCGTGTTGAGGATGCAAGGCCGGATATGTGTGCCCAATGTGGATGGGCTTTGTTACATCCCGCGTTTTCATACGTTAAAGTTTCGCCTTCAGTTAATAGACGTAGACTCGAGGATGAGATTATCTTGAGGTTAACATATTTATGATATTTATAACAAGCGGTAAGTAAGTGCCATGAAGGGTAAAGGGTACACGAATTAAAGAAAATGAGTTTCGTTGAAGATTGTCGATTTGGGATAAAGTACATTGCGAGATATAATACCCGGTATTTATGGACTAGTACCATATGACCGTGATAGTATGATGTATAAAGTATTTTAAAAATGAGTAGTATTTTAAGTAATTTGAGATAATTCTTAATTATGTGGGTGATTGGTTAATTATCGAGTAACGGGATATTACCAAATTAATTAATAAATTAGTGGATAAAGATTAAAATCCCCACCCCACCCCCACGTGGAAGCAAGACACTTCCTAAAGACATGACTCTTAGTCATTGTTGGTTATGTGGCAAACAAATGTGTTATTTACAAAAACACTTCATCTCCGACATCTTCAATACCAATACCTTACAATCAGATGCTAACTTCATTCTAGCATTTTGAATACAAAGACACTACAATCTGATGCTAATTTCATTTCTAATATTTTGAATACAAAGACTACAATCAGACGTTATCAATTCCTACAAGGTTTCAACAAAAATTCTTGCAACCAAACAATTCCAACGAGAATTATTAGCACCTTAACAACATAAAATTTTGCGGTTCTAAAGGAGTACGGTACAACCTTTTTCAAGAATATCATATGGATTTTCCCTACTCCAGGTATGTTAAGGCCATCCCTTCTTTCTTTTTGGCACGATCCAAATGATAGAAAAATAAACGAGCAAATGCACAGTTTTCATAAACGACTCTATTCATAGAAATACTAGGGGTCTCTATGTTCTTGATTCCCCATGTGACATATTATTATATCTTCTGTTCATGGGTCTCAGATGATACGCAATTGATAAAGCTTATCCAAAAGGAATATTGAGATTATTAACATATTTTCATGCATATCATTCATTTATACATGTACATTGACCCATGACCAGGTGGCGTTATATACGCGTATTTATATGTATATGGGATATGGAAAAAGGTTACGACATTATATACGCACCACCACCTGATCAGTTGGCACATGTTGATGATTTTTCCCATAGAGACCGAGATGATATGATGGGATGCCCTCAGAGGCTTGATGATGTGATGTATACCTATACCCATGCATGACACGACATTTGTACGCACGTGCATGACATTATACTGTTTCAGGATTTACAAGTTATTTAGACTTACATGCGGAATTCTTTATTCCGTGTTTCATCTATGTCTTCTATGTACTGATTTCCATGCCTTACATAGTACATTATTCATAATGACGCCCTATTTATCGGGGCCTGAGTTTCATGCCCGCAGGTGCAGGTATGCAAGCAGATGGTCCCCCTTCTTAGGATCCTTGATCATCGAGAGTTGGCGTGCTCCACTTGATCCAGAGCTGCTTTTGAATTTCGTACGATATGATTGTATACATATATCGGTATGACGTGGCCCAATTTCGTCCTTGTACAATAGTATTTTCTATTAGAGGTATGTAGATAGTATGTGGCTTTTCTGACTTCCAATATTGGTTATGTAGTTGTCTATAGCAGCCCTGTCGGCTCGCCCCACGTATTCTGCACGTATATGTACATATGTGTTTTAGGTAGGTTCCCTTCATGTTCTCATAATTCAGCAGATGTTATTCAGGTTTATATCTTAGATGCATGCTTAGGGATGTTCGACATGTAGGACTCGGGCTCCCGTCGCGGCCCATCGGATTGGGTTGTGACAAAAGTGGTATTAGAGCAGTTCTGTCCTAGGGTTGTCTACAAACTGTGTGTAGTAGAGTCTTGTTTATTTGTGTGTTGTTCACCACACTTATAGACAGGAGGCTACATGGAATATATGATGTTATCCTCTCTTTTTATCTTAGATCGTGCGATATAAGAATTCATGTTCCTAACAATATGTTACATTTTCAGCGATGCCTCCGAAGACTACAACCGGCCAAAAGGGAAAGCTTGTAGTTGATGAGACTACTAGTCGAGCGCCACGGGTTACCAGGGCTCGGGGAGAGTCTCATAGTGAGATTCCATCTCAGACTTCACATATCTTGCTTTCTCTGGAAGAGCTACGAGGGGCACCAACTCCATCACCCGCCCTTATATGTTAAGCCCCTCAACCAGATGCACCGAGTCAGCAGATGAGAGATGCTATTCAGTTATTAACTCGATTAGTAGCCGCGCAGGCTCGACGTCAGGAAGTAGGTATTGGTCATGCAGATAGGTCCGTTAGTGAAAGGGTTCGTGATTTATTTATTTGGACCCTCCGGTATTCACTGGGGTAGATCCGAATGAAGACCCTCAGGTATTTATCGATAGAATGCAGAGGACTTTGAGGGTAATAAAGGCCACTATGTCTGAGTAAGTTGAGCTAGCTTCTATAGACTTCAGGATGTTGCAGTTAATTGGTACGAGTCTTGAGAGTTTTCCAGAGGTGAGGATGCCCGTCCAACAGTATGGCAGGAGTTCACAAAAGCTTTTCTTTGTCATTATCTGCCACCAGAGCTTAGGCGGGCTAAAGTTGATAGGTTCTTGACCCTTCGGCAGGGTAACATGAGTGTTCGGGAGTACAATTTTCAGTTTGATTCATTGGCTAGGTATGCTCCCACTATTGTATCTAATATGGAGGATCGGGTTCACCGGTTCGTGATGGTGTTAGAGCCGCACTTGCTTAACGATTATATGTCGGTCTCACTTCAGTCATACATAGATATTTCTCGTATTCAGGCATACGCTCAGGGTGTGGAGGAGCGTAGAAACAGAGGGCCGATCGTGAACATGATAGGGCCCAGAATAAGAGAGCAAGGCCTTCGGATCTTTCTAGTGAGTTTCGAGGTGGTCAGAGACAACAGTACCCAATGTATCCATCCCAGACATCGGCTAGCGCACCCCCTTAGTTTGGTGGTAAGAGATTTTATCGTTTCACATATTCAGGGCATGGTCAAAATTCCAGGGCCTCAGGTTCTGAGTATAAGAGTGAGTCAAGTCAGATGAGGCCTCCCTTGCCACGATGTGCTCGATGTGGTAAGCAGCATGTTGGGCAGTGCCGTATGGAATTGGGTGTTTGTTATACTTGTTGTTATCCGGGTCACGTTTTGAGGGATTGTCCAACGAAAGGTGATGCAAGTATAGCTCGACCAACGGGATCTGTAGCTGGTTTGTCATCATCAGTACGCCTCTCTGGGCAAGGTTCACAAGCACCAATGAGTCGTGGTAGAGGCAGAGGCGGAGCATCTAGCTCGAGCAGTCCTCAGAACCGCATTTATGTGTTGGTAGGATGACAGGATCTGGAGTCATTGCCTGATGTTGTTATAGGTATATTATCAGTCTCATCATATGATGTATATGCACTGATTGACCCAGGTTCCCCCTTATCATATGTTAATCCGTTGGTTGCCAGTAAGTTTGGAATAAAACCTGAATTGGTTAAACCTTTCGAGGTGTCTATACCTGTTGGGGACTCAGTGATAGCTAAGCGAGTATATAGGGGTTGTATAATAGTAGTTCATAGTCGATCTACCGTAATGGACCTAATCGAGTTAGATATGGTATAATTTGATGTTATAATAGGTATGGATTAGTTGGCTTCTTGTCATGTCAACGTTGATTGTAGATCAAAGATAGTCCGATTTCAATTTCCTAGGGAGCCTATTTTGGAGTGGAAGGGTAATACTGCGTTGTCAAGAGGTAGAGTTATTTCCTATCTCAAGGCAAGGAAGATGATCCGAAAGGGTTTTATTTATCACTTAGTTTGGGTTCAGGATGTGGAAGTAGAGTCACCAACCATTCAGTCCATCCATGTGGTTAATGAGTTTCCCGATGAGCTTCCAGGTCTTCCGCCAGATCGAGAAATTGAGTTTGCTATTGACCTACTACTAGATACTCATCCAATATCTATTCCTCCCTATAGAATGGACCCCACAGAGCTGAAATAGTTAATGGAACAACTAAAGGACTTGCTTGAAAAAGGCTTTATCAGACCTAGTACATCACCGTGGAGAGCACCTGTGTTATTTGTAAGGAAGAAAGATTGTTCCTTACATATGTGTATTGATTATAAACAGCTGAATAAGGTAAAGATCAAGAATAAGTACCCACTCCCGAGGATTGATGATTTATTTGATCAGTTGCAAGGTGCCAAGTGTTTTTCAAAGATAGATTGGAGGTCCAGGTACCATCAGGTAAGGGTTAAGGAGGAAGATATTCCGAAGACAACATTCAGGACCAGATACATTCACTTTGAGTTTTGTGTTTTGTCATTTAGTTTGACCAATGACCCAGCAGTATTCATGGATTTAATGAACCGTGTGTTCAGACCCTTTTTACATCTGTTCGTAATTGTATTTATCGACGATATATAGGTGTATTCTCGTTCAGAGGATGAGCATGCAGATCATTTGCGTACTGTGCTCAGAGTTCTACAAAAAGGGAAGTTGTATGCAAAATTCTCTAAATGTGAATTCTGGTTGAACTCTGTAGCTTTCCTTGGTCATATCATTTCGGGAGAAGGCATCCAGGTGGATACACAAAAGATTGAGATAGTAAAGACTTGGACCCACAACATCAACAGAGGTTCATAGCTTTCTCGGTTTGGCAGGCTATTACAGGAGATCTGTAGAAGGATTTTCTTCCTTTTCAACACCGTTGACAAAGTTGACTCAGAAGGTACCAAAGTTTCAATGGACTGATGCTTGCGAACGGAGTTTCCCAGCATTGAAGGATAGATTAAATTCAGCACCAGTTCTAACACTTCTAGAAGGGACCGATGGTTATGTTATCTATTGTGACGCTTCAGGCATTGTATTGGGTAGTGTGCTAATGCAGCATGGTAAGGTTGTAGCTTATGCTTGTAGACAACTAAGAAAGCACAAGAAGAACTACCCGGCCCACGATTTAGAGCTAGCCGCGGTGATTCATGCACTAAAGATGTGGAGGCAATACTTGTATGGCATTCATGTTGATATCTATACGGATCATAAGAGCCTCCAGTATATCTTCAAGCAAAAGGAGTTGAATTTACGTCAAAGGAGGTGGTTGGAGCTACTTAAAGGTTATGACGTTGATATTTTATACCATCCGGGGAAAGCGAATGTTGTAGCCGGTGCCCTCAGCCGTAGATCTATGGGTAGCCTGTCATATTTACAACTAGAGAAGAGGGGAATAGCCCATGAGATTCATCAGTTAGCTAGTCTTGGAGTTCGGTTACTAGACTCAGGTGATATTGGAATTACTATTCAGGATACAACAACATCCTCGTTAGTAACTCAAGTAAAGGAACGCCAGTACGAGGATCCTGTGTTAGTTCATTATAGGGATACCACCCCTCATAGGGAGAAGACACTTGATATTTCAGAAGATGGGGTCCTCAGATATCAAGGACGATTATGGGTCCCTAATGTTGCATTGTGTCAGCAGGTTATGGGAGAAACTCACTATTCTCGTTATTCTATCCATTCAGGAGCGAAAAAGATGTATCATGATATCAGGGAAGTATATTCGTGGGATGGAATGAAAAAGGATATAATGGAGTTTGTTGCTCAGTGTCCTAACTGTCAGTAGGTTAAGATTGAGCATCAAAAACCCGATAGATTATTGCAGGCTATGGAGATTCCGACTTGGAAATGGGAAGTAATCAATATGAATTTGATTGTAGGATTACCTCGTACCTAGCGTAAGTTCGATTCTATATGGATGATTGTTGATAGGATTACAAAATCAGCCCATTTTCCACTCATTAGGACTTCATATTCCGCAGAGGATTATGCAAGGCTTTATATTAAGGAGATAATACGACTGCATGGTGTCCCTGTATCTATTATCTAGGATAGAGGAGCTCAATTTACAACTAACTTCTGGAGGTCCTTCCAAAAAGGATTGTGGACTCTGGTAAGTCTTAGTAGAACATTCCATCCCCAGACAGATGGACATGCTGAGCGTAGTATTCAGACACTTGAGGATATGTTACGAACTTGTGTGATAGACTTCAAAGATAGCTGGGATGATCATCTGCCGCTTATTGAGTTTTCATATAATAATAGCTACCATTCCAATATTCGGATGGCTCCATACGAAGCTCTTTACGGACAGAAGTGTAGGTTTCCTATAGGGTGGTTTGATGTTGGGGAAACTATGTTAGTAGGACCAGAATTGGTACAACAGGCAATCGAGAAAATTTAGCTTATACAGGAAAGGCTATTAGCAGCTCAAATCCATCAAAAATCTTATACGGATAATCGACGGCGAGACTTAGAGTTTCAGGTTGACGATTGGATATTCCTAAAGGTATCACCGATGAAAGGTGTTATGAGGTTCGGTAAGAAAGGAAAACTTATCCCTTGGTACATCGGACCATATAGGATCATACGCAAGGTAGGCCAGGTAGAATATGAGCTAGACTTGCCTTCGGACTTGGAGTCTGTACATTTAGTCTTTCATGTGTCTATGCTCCATAAATGTATCAGAGATCCTTCCAGAATCGTGTCAGTTGATGACGTTCAGGTCACAGAGCAACTATCATATGAAGAAACTCCCACTGCTATATTAGACAGACAAGTTCGGAGATTGAGAACTAAAGACGTAGCTTCAATGAAAGTACTTTGGAGAAACAACAATGTGGAAGAAATCACTTGGGAGGCCAAGGAAGGCATGTAGTCTAGGTATCCCTACTTATTTCCTCCTCCAGAGAAGGGTCCGACTGAGACATCACAACCTTAAGCTACGTGTATGGATCCTTGTGTTAGTTATTGATGATTGTGGTCCTATGTGGCGTTGAATCATTGAGTTTGTAGAGGAAGATTTGGTAGTAGTATTATTACAAAGGTGACTCTACAAAAGTTATATAGATCCTGGGGAGTTAAACATTCGAGGACGAATGTTTCTAAGGGGGGAGGATGTTACATCTCGCATTTTCGTACGTTAAAGTTTCGTCTTCAGTTAATCAACATAGACTCGGGGATGAGATTACCTTGAGGTTAACGTATTTATGCTATTTATAACAAGCGATAAGTAAGTGTCATGAAAGGTAAAGGGTACACGAATTAAAGAAAATGAGTTTCGTTGAAGATTGTCGATTTGGGATAAAATACGGTGCGAGCTATAATACCTGGTATTTATGGACTAGTACCATACAAGGTACCATATGCCTTTGATAGTATGATGTATAAAGTATATTAAAAATGAGTAGTATTTTAAGTAATTTGAGATAATTCTTAATTATGTGAGTGATTGGTTAATTATCGGGTAACGGGATATTACCAAATTAATTAATAAATTAGTGGATAAAGATTAAAATCCCCACCCCACCCCCACGTGGCAGCAAGACACTTCCTAAAGACATGACTCTTAGTCATTGTTGGTTATGTGGCAAACAAATGTGTTATTTACAAAAACACTTCATCTCCGACATCTTCAATACCAATACCTTACAATCAGATGCTAACTTCATTCTAGCATTTTGAATACAAAGACACTACAATCTGATGCTAATTTCATTTCTAATATTTTGAATACAAAGACTACAATCAGACATTATCAATTCCTACAAGGTTTCAACAAAACTTCTTGCAACCAAACAATTCCAACGGGAATTATTAGCACCTTAGCAACATAAACTTTTGTGGTTCTAAAGGAGTACGATACAACCTTTTCCAAGAATATCTTACGGATTTTCCCTACTCTAGGTATGTTAAGGCCATCCCTTCTTTCTTTTTGGCATGATCCAAATGATACAAAAAGAAATGAGCAAATGCACAGTTTTCATAAACGACTCTATTCATAGAATACTAGGGGTCTCTATGTTCTTGATTCCCCATGTGACATATTATTATATCTTCTGTTCATGGGTCTTAGATGATACACAATTGATAAACTTATCCGAAAGGAATACTGAGATTATTAACAAATTTTCATGCATTTCATTCATTTATACATGTACATTGACCCATGACCAGGTGGCGTTATATACGCATATTTATATGTATATGGGATATAGGAAAAGGTTACGACATTATATACGCACCACCACCTGATCAGTTGGCACATGTTGATGATTTTTCCTATAGTGACCGAGATGATATGATGGGATGCCCTCAGAGGCTTGATGATGTGATGTATACCTATACCCATGCATGACACAACATTTGTATGCACGTGCATGACATTATTAATGTTTCAGGATTTACAAGTTATTTAGACTTACAGGCGGAATTCTTTATTCTGTGTTTCATCTAAGTCTTCTATGTACTGATTTTCATGACTTACATACTCTGTACATTATTCGTACTGATGCCCTATTTCTCGGGTCCTGAGTTTAATGCCCACAAGTGCAGGTAGGCAAGCACACGGTCCCCCTTCTTAGGATCCTTGATCAGCGAGAGTTGGCGTGCTCCACTTGATCTAGAGATGCTTTTGATTTTGGTACGATATGCTTGTATACATATTTGGGTATGACGTGGCCCACTCCCGTTCTTGTACAGTGGTATTTTCTATTAGAGATCTGTAAACAGTATGTATAGTTGGTTAGTATGTGGCCTTGCCGACTTCCAGTTTTGGATATGTAGTTGTCTATAGTGGCTTTGTCGGCTCGCCTCACGTATTCCGCACGTATATGTACATTTGTCTTTTGGGAAGGTTCCCTTCATCTATATTATTCTCGTAATTCAGCAGATGTTATTCATGTTTATATCTTATATGCATGCTTAAGGATGTTCGACAAGTAGGACTCGGGCACCCGTCGCAGCCTATCAGATTGGGTCGTGACCGGCTTCTGGAGTTGATTCTTGAGAAGACCCACAGCTCACGGTATTCCATCCATCCGAGTGCCACGAAGATGTACCTAGATTTGAGACAACACTATTAGTGGATACGAATGAAGAAGGATATAGTTGTGTTTGTGGATCGGTGTCTCAATTGTCAGCAGGTTAAGTATGATCATCAGAGACTGGTTGGCTTACTTCAGAGGTTAGAGATCCTAGAATTGAAGTGGAAGCAAATCATCATGGATTTCGTAGTTGGGATCCCATGGACTTCGAGGAAGTTCGATGCTATTTGGGTTATTATGGACCGGTTAACCAAGTCCCTGCACTTCATTCCAGTTGGTACTACCTACACTTCAGAGCGGTTGACTGAGATTTACATCCGAGATATTGTTCGCCTACATGGTGTCCCAGTTTCCATCATTTCAGATAGAGGCACACAGTTTACATCGCAGTTTTGGAGGGCCGTGCAACGAGAGTTGGGTACGCAGGTTGAGCTGAGCACATCCATTCACCCTCAGACAGACGGACAGTCCGAGCGCATTATCCAGATATTGGTGGACATGTTAAGCGCTTGTGTCATTGACTTTTGGGGTTCATGGGACCAGTTTCTGCTGCTCGCGGAGTTTGCATATAACAAAAATTATCAGTCGAGCATTCAGATGGCTGCGTACGAGGCTTTATATGGGAGGAGGGTGAGGCTAGGCTCTTGGGTACAAACTTGATCCAGGATGCATTAGATAAGGTGAAATTGATTCAGGAGCAGCTTCACACGGCGCAATATAGGCAGAAGAGCTATGCGGACAGGAAGTTCTATGATGTGTCTTTCATGGTCGGGGAGAAGGTTCTGTTGAAGGTATCACCCATGAAGGGTGTTATGAGGTTTAGGAAGAGGGGCAAGTTGAGCCCCCATTTCATTGGGCCTTTTGAGGTGCTTCAGAGGATAGGGGCGGTGGCTTACAAGCTTGCCTTGACACCTAGATTGTCGAGTGTGCATCTAGTATTTCATGTTTCTATGCTCCGGAAGTATATATTGGTGATCCTTCCCATGTTTTGGATTTCAACACGGTTCAGTTGGATGGTGATATGACTTATGATGTGGAGCCAGTGGCCATTTTGGAGCAGCATGTTCGGAAGCTGAGGTCAAAAGATATAGCTTCAGTGAAGGTATAGTGGAGATGTCAGCCTGTGGAGAAGGCCACCTGGAAGACCGAGCAAAAGATGTGGAGCAGATAACCACACCTTTTGAGACTCCAGGCATGTTTATAGACTCGTTCGAGGACGAACGTATGTTTAAGAGGGGGAGGATGTAACGATCCGGCCGGTCGTTTCGAGAGTTATATCCCCATTTCCCCTGTTTCTACTTCTTTTGTGCTTTACAGTTGTATTATATCGTATCGGGTTGCTTGGTTCGGGTCCGGAGTTGTTTCAAAGAGAAATTGAGACACTTGGTCTATTTATTATAAGCTTAAGTTGGAAAATTCAACCGAATGTTGACTTGTGTGTGAAAAACCTCAGATTTGAATTTTTATGGCTCCATTAGCTTCGTTAGGTGATTTCGGACTTAGGAGCGCGTCCGAAATGTGATTTGGAGGTCCGTAGTAGAATTAGGCTTGAATTGGCGAATGTTGGAAATTCAGCGATTTTGGTCGGCAGTGGAAATCTTGATATCGGGGTCAGAATGGAATTCCAGAAATTGGAGTAGGTTCGTGGAGGTCAATTCGACGTGGTTTGATAAGTTTTGGTGTCGTTTACGAAATTTGGAAGTTTAGAAGTTCTTAGGCTTGAATCCAAGTGTAATTTGGTGTTTTGATGTTGTTTTGGGTGATTCGAAGGTTCGACTAAGTTCTTATGGGGTTATATGACTTGTTGGTATGTTTGGTTGAGGTCGCGAGGGCCTTAGGGTGACTCTGGGTGGCTATTAGAGTGTTTGGAGTTGGGAAAAATGCAGCTGAAGCAGCTGCTACTGGTGTTTTCCGCACCTGCCGAGTGGGAACCGCAGGTGCGAGCTCGCAGGAGCGAATAAGGAGCCGCAGATTCGGCCAAGAAGGAGTTGGACAAAGCCCGCAGGTGCGATGATTTTCCCGTACCTGCGAGAGTTGCAGATGCGGGCAGCTAGGCGCAGGTGCGAGACGGAGCTGCAGATGCGACGGATTTCCGCAACTGCGATAGGCGCAAATGCGGTTGTGGGACCGCAGGAGCGGAGTCTTGGATTTTAAATGAAATCCACACCTGTGAAGGATTTTCCGGAGGTGCGACGTCGCAAAAGCGTTCAAGGGGTCCAAAGGAGCGTAATTCCTGGCAGAAAAACATCAGCTCGATTTTTAGACTTTCATTTTCGATTTTTGGCTTGAGGAGCTCGGGAGAGAGATGTTTTTAAAGGTTTTCAAGGAGGACATTGGGGTAAGTGATTCTAACCCTTATTGGTTTAATCTCCATGAATCTATGGCTTTGTACATCATTTAATTAGGGATTAGAGTTGGAAACTTGGGGATTTAGTGCTTGGGAATTGAAGAGTGAATTTTGGGGTTTTGGACGGGCAATTGAGGTCGGATTTTGGTAAATTTGGTATGGTTAGACTCGTGAGTGAATGGGATTTTAGATTTTGTGATTTTTGTCGAGTTTGAGACGTGGGCTCGGGGGCCGGGTTGAGCCGATTATGGATTTTGGTTCTAATTTAGTAGTTTTCTTGTGGTTTGATCCCTTTAGCCTACTTTAATGGTGTTGTACTATTTATGGCTAGATTCGGGGCATTTGGAGGCCGATTCAAGAGGAAAGGGAATTTTGGAGTAGGATTTCTACGCTGCTGAGGTAGTAACAGTCTTAAATCTGGTCTTGAGGGTATGAAACCCCGAGAGTTTGTGTATTGTGAATATTTAGAGGTGACGCGCGTGCTAGGTGACAGGTGTGTGAGCATGCACCGTGTGGGATTGAGACTTGGTCCGTCCCAAGTGACTGTAAAGTCGAATAACCCATCGTATTTACTTTTTTCACCTTGTTTATGAGGCTTTGACTGCCTTCCATGTTAGAAACCATGCTTAGCTATGTGATATCACTGTTGAGACACGCAGTGGTCGTGTACTTGTTGAATTGATTGTTAATTGATGTCTTGTACTCAGTCACCATTTTACTTGTGTATTATATCTCAGCTCTCTCCCATTTCCTGTTGATACTTGTTGTATTCCCTGTTTGGGCTGTTTATTATGACATTCTGTGAGGCTGGAGAGACTAGTGACTGAGATAGTGCCTGAGTGACGGGCTGAGAATTTTGTGAGGTATATTGGATCGGGCTGCACGCCGCAACAATATTGGATCGAGTTACATACCGCAACAAGACTTCGGGCCATATATATATACATATATTGGATCGGGCTGCACGCCGCAGTAGTATTTGGATCGGGCTGCACGCCGCAACAATATATGGATCGGGCTGTATGCCACAACAGTATTGGGTCGGGCTGCACGCCGCAGTAATATAGCGCTTGGGTTGTAGGAGCCCCTCTAGAGTCTGTACACCCCCAGTGAGCGCAAGTACCTATTGGTTGAGAGTATTGAGGCTGAGAACCGAGTGATTGAGTTATTGAGATAATTGAGTGATGGTAGCCTTGTGAGGTTGTACTTGCTCTTATTTATTGTTGCACTTCGTTGCTATTTGTTGTTGATGTGAAATTTCTGGAAGACTTAAATTTTTTTACTTGAACTCAAACTCTTTGGCTTAAAATACCGGATTGAAAGCATGCCTATTCTTTACTGAAATTACTGAAATGAATTGTATTTGAATAGCTCGTCACTGCTTCTTAGTTCCTTATTTATTTCTGTTACTTACTGAGTTGGTAGTACTCACATTACTCCCTGCACCTTGTGTGCAGATCTATGTGTGACCGGACACGGAGGTCATTGAGCTCATGCACAGTTGATTTTCAGAGATTTCCGAGGTAGTTGCCGGCGTTCATAGACCTTGTTCTCCTTCTTTATTATCTTTCTTTCTTTGTATTGATATTTAGATGAAGATTATTGTAAACACTGTCTTTTAGACTAAGAGTCTACTTTCTCATGACTTAGTGACACCCTGATGGTTTGGGATATTTTTCCGCATTGTATTTTGAGTCTAACTCCTATTTCTATAAAACTCTGTTATGAAAAAGCTTTTGATTTACCTTTTATAAGATATCAAAGTATTTTGAAAATGTCGTCTTGCCTAGTACCACGATAGGCGCCATCACGACAGGTTCAGGTTTTTGGGTCATGACAATAGAGGATCTCATAAAATAGATTGTCATAATTCAAATCTAGAAAACTCACAGATACGCTGGCTTTTTGCCGAATATTACACACGATTTCATGAGGATATGATATAGGAAATGCCGAGGCGTACGGCCCGATCAAACATAATAATTAAATTGTGAACTGCCGAGGGTCGAACGACACAAACCATAGATGCATCTATTAACCTGCCGAGGCGAACGACCCGCTCCCATAAGAGTAAAATACATAATCCTGCCGAGGCGAATGGCCAATCCCATTAGAATAAGAAGCTTTAATGGGTCCTTGACCCCACTCACGAATAAACGTGTGAGTTGTAATTTCTTTAATGAAAAACCTTTCGATGAAACATATGTATATTGCGGAAACAATTTCATAAGAGGAGTACAATTGTTCCATGACTAATCATGAAACTCGTGAAGTCTCTACAATAGCGAGTCTATCACTCTACGCATGTCTAGTCTCAAGTCATAATGCGAAATAAAAGAATTTAAGCGAGAAAAGATAATCCCTATAGTACAAGTATAGCATGGTGTAAACCTAAGTCTACCCGGACAATAACATGAGTGTAACTACGTAGGGACTCTCGTCACATCGTACGTACATAGCCCCCGCAACGAGTTACACATATTAAATATATCACCTAAGGTAGTTCCCATCCTCACAGAGTTAGACAAGAGACTTGCCTAAATTCGGCCAACTCAATAATCAATTTATCTTTTCCTTTACCAATTAACCACTGCTCGGCTCAATCTTGCCAAAGACGACTTAAATACATCAAACAATGCAAGGGAAAACAATTCCAATTAACAAAGTTATGATTCTTATACAACTTGCAAAAAGTCAACAAAACTCAACTCTCCGGGCCCGCTCCTCGGATACCGATAAAATTTACAAAACCCGAACATTCATTCCGATACGGGTTCAACCAAACCAAAATTATCAAATTCCGATACCAATTATTCCTTCAAATCAACATTTTACATTTTGAAATTTTTTTACAATTTTCCCCAAATTTTCCTTTAGATTCTCATGAATTGATGTTAAATCTAAGGTATAATCACAAAATATAATTGAAAATTGGTTAGAGGAACTTACCCGATGATTTGATAAGAAACTCCTCTCTCAAAATCGCCCATTCTCAGACCTAGAGTTCAAAATATGATAAAATGAAGTAAAAACCCGAATTACACAGCTGAAAACAAGCTGCAGATGTCGCATTTGCGAACCCTCGCAAAAGCGAACAAGAACAGGGCTGGAAAAGGTCGCATTTGCGACGAAAATTTCGCAATTGCAAACTGGGCATCGCAATTGCGATAGAGATGTTAGCAATTGCGACCACACCAGAAACCAGCAGTCTCCCCGACATGGAAATGAACATAACTCCCTCATACGACGTCCAAATTTGATGATTCTTGTTGCTATGACTCCGTACTTACCATAATCTTACATCGCATACTACACCAAACACGATGATATACCCCTTACTGAATTCATACCATGCACCGTGTAACTCATTTGCCCAAGGCAAATCTTTCCTAAGCACAACAACTAAAATTTCCACTAATCGAAGCTCGTAATAAACCTCATGACCAATATAAGCCTTGCTTCAACTCCTGCAATGATGCCACGACAGAAAAGATGTGTAGAGCTCATAACCACCTGCCGAATCACAATTCATGGAGTATCTCCTCCCGACAAGAGCCATTACCTCATACTGGACTGAATAATGATATTTACTCTTTAATGTGCCTTATATGAATCCGATCGCGCCGATCCCAGGTCCAATAACCTCGTCTCACCCAGTACAAGTCGTTCCGGCAATAAGCCACCACAAAAACTATCTAAAATCTCATACGACGCCATCAATGCGCCAACAAGCCACAACTTGAACATGATACATAAGGAAAACGAACTCTAGAACGAACTACTCAACCCACATAACTGATTAAACCACCAAAAAGATTTTATGAATCTTCCCCGGAAAGTGAGAAACAAAACACACAAGAACATATATGGAGAACTGTACTCAATATCACGCTGTTGCGGCGTGCAACCCGATCCACACATGATACCGTGGAGGCCTGCCTCCCGATCCGAACAATATGTCCGTGGCGGCATGCCACCCGATCCACACATAGTAATCTATAAGGATATACTTACCGATCTAGAATGCTCAAATACCTGAATGTCAACCACAAACACACCAAGTACAAAAACATAACCCTGATGAGACGGATAGAGCCATACACTACAAAATCTAAGCACAACTAAGGTGCAATGAATGACCTGCATCTCGAGAGCCATCTTGCTCATATAACACCAAAAACCTGCATGGGATCATATCACATGTGCAAATAATCAAGCCACCTCAGAACCCACCTTCAATAATATGGATTACATGTAATAGCTGATGTCATAATTAACATCCATGTCCTGAAGACTCTTCCGTAAAAAACGTCATGCTGAAATGAACACATCCGGTCCGATATAGGGTACACACTCACATTTATATCCACCCACAGACCTCAAGCCGATTCTGATCGTAACATACTGGGTTAATAACCTTTCAAGGATCCACAATAACCTTTTTTTCCATGACACCAGATCAACCGTCGAATCCGGAACAAACTTCCACAATTCACAACCAACTGAATAGAGTGCCCTTCGGGCATAAATTCTTACATTAGCGATAGTACCACAATCTGAATACTTGGTTTCAATCTTTAATCAATCAAGTGACTACATGTCACACTTATAAAATCTTCCCGTGGGATACGCTCCCACGATATTCCACATTAGGTGACAAGTCTTCACATACATACCACCAGCCACGCTAATGTTATAAAGAAAATCAAGAATCCGTAAATCAGCGCACAAAGTCTCTTACATAGGACACCGACCTCAGGTGTCGCTAAAGACAATACCAGCTTACTCTAACCATCTTAATCCTTTCTTGATCATTCGAGCTCTTGACATTCTCGTCGACACCAAACTGTAACCTTGATCCTTGGCTTCTAATTCCCAAGCCGCTCACTGCACCTAACATGCCAATACGTGAGAGTATAAGAATTTTATCATAACCCCTGAACCAATAGTAGGATACACACTTCATCATATAAGAACCTTTCACTTAACTCATTTAAGGAGAACCATAGCAACACGCGACTGAATTCCCATAACTGCAGAAAATACAATCCTCTAGCAGTGGCCTAAACTACCATAACTCTTCCGTATCCATCTACACATAACATGCGATAATACTCCAATTCCTCCAAATAATATCAATTACAGTGGCCGTCAAGCTTCACACATACCACCATAAATCACGTGCATAACTTCACATACTAGAGGAACTGATCGGTGCCACCACCATGCCTATTCAA
Source organism: Nicotiana knightiana (assembly GCA_005239525.1). NCBI lineage: Eukaryota > Viridiplantae > Streptophyta > Magnoliopsida > Solanales > Solanaceae > Nicotiana > Nicotiana knightiana. The sequence continues at coordinate 6,068 of ML428852.1, read as the reverse complement.
CTATTGTTAACTGATCCGAATTCTCCTAATTTACTCTAGACTTGACTTAGAACTAGTAATAGCTCCATTTGAAATATAATCAACCCAATCCGCACTCATCCTGAGTGACCTCATTTAACAAGACCACGGTGTCTCAAAACCCACGAACCATCTCATGCCTTCCCTGTGCGCACCTCCACATCTTCAATTGGTACGCCCATCCTGATAAATCCTTTATGAAACCAAAGTTGTTTTCTCCCGTTCCTCCAATGTTACACCATAGACCGATCATAACATAGAACACTCCAAGTCCCATTCATAACCTACTGCAAAAACTCGATCCTTAACCACACTACAAACTTGAAATCCTTAGGCACTGCGCTTAATTCTTGAACCCACTAGGACCGTTGTTGAGAGTCACCCACTCTAACTCGGTCCCGAATATAACCAACTCTGACGCTCTGCTAGCACATGAACACCTTCTCAAAGAAACAACCGGCTAAATTCTTTTCCTTGTACATCACATCCACATGCAGCATAAACTCTGAGTCTTCCCAAAACCTGCACATAAATAGATAAAGCCCAAATATAACACACATTCTCAAATCCTTTGCTCGAATTATCAGTGATGTTTTCTGTCGTTAGTCATAATAACCTACCAATACACCAATAACCCGAAACTGCACAAGCAGACAACCACGCGACCATCGTAGATGGTAGGGCTCCCCACTTAGCGTGAAGCTACAATTACATAACCCTGGGACCCACCAAGAATTTTCATTCTTTCCCATCGATATCAACTGAAAGCCCAACAATTCATTCCAAACTCGAAGTCATGTTGCATCCAAATAAAATTCGTGGACCTAGTCACTGTCCATCATGATTCCCAAGTTGCTCTAAACTTTCCTCAAGGCGTATGGCTATCCTACCACAGAACCCATATGCTACTCTGCCACTCTCCCACTTTGGTTAAACCCTCTCCTTTAAGCAACTTCTCGACCTTTGGTTTTCATACTTAACCTATTAGTAATCCAACCACCGCGAGACACCTCCCGCCATGCCCTTCCTCATACTCCGCTTCCCGAATATTGCCCCTAATCAAATCCATACTTGTAGAACCTGAACAAATGAGTCTCTACCAACTCTAAACCTCCTAAAATATCCTCTTTCTCGAGCCATCAATATTAGAAAAACCAATTCGATTCTTAACCGCTACACACCGCTATCATATCACCCTGCCCGAAGGCCAAAAATCAAGGAAGACCATAACACCGGTGAGCCTTGATGTGTTCCAACAAGAACGGCGACACCACATCAAAATGAGAATCCTACCACACTCGGGAGTATCAAGTCTCGCTACTCTATCGACTAAAGCCTGAGCATTCGTAGACCGATTATCTTTCCCCCACTAGATTTAAAAGCAGAACCCCTAAATCATGCACAAAGAAATCCTCATTTCAATTCATTCACTGCCTCGACACATAGACAAGCACCCTACCATTACACTAACAATGTGCGATAACACGTTTGAACATCATAATCTGCATGCAGCCTCGAAACCATGGAAATACAACTACTGAGCCGAAATGACAGAACATCCTTCCGCAAGAAGACGATAATGACTTGCTCGAATGCACAGAGAGAAACATCCTGCACCACATCTGTATTACCATTAAAATTACTTGATTCCCAATTGATAGAAAGCGCTTCACGTCGCACAAGATTGAATAGGAAGAGATAAAGGCACAAGCCTCAAAGGAATCAAATCGCACGATGAGGAATCACGAAGGGAATTGCTCCTAACAACCTTGTATCCTCTCGAAGATAAGTGCAGACGTCTCCATACCTATCCGCAAGACTCTACTAGACTCACTCATGAATCATGAGACCTAAGTGAACCTAGAGATCTGATACCATTTTGTCACAATTCAAAATCCATTAAAGGTCTTGATGGAGTCGGACACCACAACCATGCAAGCCAAAAATAAATACTTAATTTGGTTCATATTTTAATATTTTTTAAATCATATTTCCTTCTATTAAATAGTAAAATATGGAATATACAGAGTAAATATTGATAGTTTTAACAATTTCAATACAGAACAACCCATAATCATCCCAAAAACCGGTGTCACAAGTGCATGCACATTAACTAGGAATATAAAATTAAATACAACATTTGTCCAGAATATAAATTGGACAGGAAAAATATAGATACTCTGAAGGAGACTCAGTTGGCCGCGGGTCGTAATGAGGAATGCAACTCACCTAAGTCCCCGTATGCATACACGCCCCTTCTCTCACAAGGCCACCGATCATATATGTACCTGCACAAAAATGTGCAGCAAGTGTAGTATGAGTACGTAAATCAACGTGTACCCAGTAAATATGTAGCCTAACCCCGGAGGAGTAGTGACGAGGGGTCGACATCGACACTCACTAGTGGTCCAATAACATCAGGTATAGTAAGGAGGTAATGTAAGTATGAGGCATAGTAAATAAATAAAATAAACAAGTATAAATCACGTGGTACAAATTCCCCTCTTTAGGAGGAATTCAAGCTCTCCATTAGAAATTCCCTCCTTAACCGGAGTATATATATAAATATAGTGGATCTCATCAAACAAATTTCCATAATTCAAATCCGAAAACCTCACAGATTCTGTGGCTTCTTGCCGAATATTACGCACGATTTCATTAGGATATGATATAGCAAATGCTGAGGCATAATAATTAAATTGTGCACTGCCAAGGGTGGAACAACACGAACCATAGATGCATCTATTAATAAGCCGAGGCGATGGCCCGCTCCCATGAGAGTGTGGTACATAAATCCTGCCGAGGCAACGACCCGATCCCATAACAGTAAATTACATAATCCTGTTGAGGCAGACGACCCGATCCCATTAGAATAAGAAGCTTTGACCGGTCCTTGACCCCAATCACGAATAAACGCGTGAGTTGTAATTTGTTTAACGAAAAACCTTTCGATGAAACATATGTATATTGCGGAAACAATTTCATAAAAGGAGTATAATTGTTCCATGACTAGTAATGAAACTCATGAAGTCTCTACAATAGCGAGTCTACCACTCTACGCATGTCTAGTCTCAATTCATAATGCGAAATAAAAGAATTTAAGCGAGCAAAGAAAAACCCTATAGTTCAAGTATAGCATGGTATGAGCCTAAGTCCACCCGGACAATGACATAAGTCTAACTACATATGGTCTCTCGTCACCTCGTACGTACGTAGCCCCCGCAACAAGTTACACATATTAAATATGTCACCTAGGGTTAGTTTCTCTCTCATAGAGTTAGACAAGAGACTTACCTCAATTCGGCCAACTCAATACTCAATTTAGCTTTTCCTTTACCTATTCACCACCACTCGGCTCAATCTAGCCAAAGACGACTTAAATACATCAAACAATGCAAGAGAAAACAATTTCTATTAACAAAGCTATGATCCTTATACAACCTGCAAAAAGTCAACAAAACTCAACTCCCCGGGCCCGCACCTCGGAACCCGATAAAATTTACAAAACCCGAACATTCATTCTGATACGATTTCAACCAAACCAAAATTATCAAATTTCAATACCAATTCTTCCTTCAAATCATCATTTTACATTTTGAAATATTTTTATAATTTTCCCCAAATTTTCTTTTAGATTCTCATGAATTTTGATGTTAAATCTACGGTATAATCACAAAATATAATTGAAAATTTGTTAGAGGAACTTACCCAATGATTTGATAAGAAAATCTTCTCTCAAAATCTCTCATTCTCGTACCTAGGGTTCAAAATATGATAAATTGAAGCAAAAACACGAATTACACAGTTGAAAACAAGCTGCATTTGTCGCATTTGCGATCCAGGATTCGCAAATTGCGAACCCTCGCAAAAGCGAATAAGTCTTCGCAATGCGAACAAGAACAGGGGTGGAAAAGGTCGCATTTGCGACAAAAAGTTCGCAATTGCGTACTGGGCACCTCAATTACGATAGAGATGTTCGCAATTGCGACCACACCAGAAACCAGCAGCCTCCCCGACACGGAAATGAGCATAACTCCCTCATACGATGTCCAAATTCGATGATTCTTTTTGCTATGACTCCGTAATTACGATACAAATCTAATGGTATGTTAAAAACTGAATTCGGCACAGAATTTTCCTTCGTGCATAAATAATAATCACTCGGCATGGAATGTTCCCTCGTACATGATGTGTGCAAAAGCAATAAATGATATGCAAGTTTAACAATACGACATTTCAAATATACAGAAATAATCAACAAAATTCTATTGTCCCGGCAAGGGACTCAACTATAACCAATCTCACTCAAAAGTGTAATATCAACGGTAAAATCCTCGACCAAACACATAATCAATAACTTTCTACGTAATGAAGTAACCTCAAGGTACCACTTTCGAGGTTCCCAATAATTCACAACACGGAGAATATCAAAGAACATTAAACAACTCATCAAAATCGATGTACGGGCATGCTTGACCACAACATATAGGTACCCGTAACCTCACCTATACATTGGACATTAATTACACATAGAAAATAAGATTCTATACCTATTCCCTCAAGCTAAGGTTAGGCCAAACACTTACCTCGGCTCCAAAAATGCAAGTCAAGCCTCAATCACGGCCTTTCCTCTTGAATCCAACTCTGAAACGATAATATCTAGACATAATTGGCTTAATAACATCAATAATCATTCAATAACTCAATCCCAAAGCCTATTTATACATTTCCCATAATTCTTCCAAAAATACCAAAATTCAACCCCGTGCCCGCTTGGTCCAAACTCGAGGTTCGGACCAAAACCCGATAACCATTCCCTCATGAACCGGAATATATAAATTTTTTTGAAATCCAGACCCAAAATGAGGTTGAATTCCCAAAATTTCCAAAATCCCTAACTCTACCCAAAACCCCCAATTTCTACCCTTGATTTCATGTTTTTAGGCCTAGAACTTAGTTATTGATGAAGGAAAATGGAAGAAACTACAGTTAAGATTAGTCACCTAAGTGGTTATGGAGGACGAGTAGCTTGGAACTCGGCTATGGGGCTTGGAGAAGAAGGAGATGGTGAAAAATATGAAAATCCCGTAATGGGTATTCTGTTTTGAGCATTTAAATAGCTGGGTGAAAATGCCCTACGTGATCGCGACATGACACATGCGATCGCGCAGGGTACTGGATCTAGACCATCGTGATCGCGAAGAAGGAATTGCGATTGCAGAGTATACCAACACAGACTATCGCGATCACGACACAAAGGTCGCGTTCACAGTGAGAAAAATAGCACCCAGCCCCCAACCCGCATTTGCACTACGTGTTCCCATGTGGCCCTTTGCGATCGCATAGAGTACCTGATCACGCTAAAATATGTCTAATAAAAGACTAAGAGGGCGTTGCAAATATAATCCGGGGTATTATGCCCAGAGTCGATCCCACAGGGAATTTACGTATCAAGCAAGCTGTTAGAATACTCAACTGTCACTTGAGGTTATTTAAATTACTAACACTAAAGATTAAAACTAAAGATTAACTACGCTAAGGTGTAAACAATTGTAATAAAGATCTAAGGTTATGGTTTCCCCCGTCGGTGAATTTACTTCTCGGATACTTCATATAGCTTGATTAGTTGTTTCTATCAATCATGAACACTCTATCTACCATAANGAGTGATGTTGTTCAAACAACTACCTAAATATGCACTCTCTCTCAAGTAGATACATAATAAATAGGCACAGCTAATTGATGGCCATTCAATTAACTACAACAAGAACGTAGTTGAACAATTAGAGATTAATCAACCAATCGGAACTATATTAATAACAAAATAAGTTCATCCCCCAACGGGTTCTACCAAACCCTAGATTAAAGAATTTAGCTAAATAAATTCATAAGAATCAAATCTAAAATAACTTGCATAATTAAACGACAAAGTAATGAAGAAAATCTGTACAATTTGATGTCTTGCCGTTCGAATCCCTTCTCTCCTCCTCCTAAGTTGTGTTTTTGGGGTCTATTTATAAGTTTAGGAAAAACCCTAAACGTGTAGGAGA